>JAQQZY010000016.1:16268883-16284571 GCA_030068375.1 Ostorhinchus rueppellii | reverse complement strand
CACCCTCCTTGCCTCCAGTGTCACTCACACTGGTGTATGAATGCGTATGAATGTTTGGTGGTGGTCGGAGGGGCTGTTGGCGCGAAATGGTAGCCATGCTTCTATCAGTCTGCCCCAGGGCAGCTGTGGCTACAAACATAGTTTACCACCATCAGAGGGCGAATATGAGAGTGAATGAATAATGGATCGTGTAAAGATGGAAAGCACTTCGGGTGACTTGAAAAGCACTATAAAAATCTAATCCATTATTATTATTATTAGCTCCAATTTACATCTGTACCAGGTATCTTTGATAGATGAATAAAATAGATTGAATGTACTTTATTTCCCTTCATAGAAAATTTGGCTTGGACAACAGCGCTACATGGTGCTACATATTAATCAACAATGACAAATACACACAAAAACCACTCAGTCTGACAGTTCATTATCACAGAATAAAATAACACTAATTGTTCAGAATCAGACGTGTAATGAATCAATTGCTGAAAAAAGAACAAAAAACAATTAGAATACAAATAAGAATAAAATCAATAAAAATATAAAACCAGCAACTACATAAAAACAATTCCCATTTCAGTGCCATAAAAGTGGGGCTCAGTAAAACTAAGCTGGTGTCTTACTCTGCAGTACAATGGAAGATAGAAGGAAGTTGATACATTGCAAACTCATGATCATGTCATAAATATATACATTTGTTTTGACCTCACTGTTGTAAAAATGAACATTTGTGTCTCGTTTTCTTCCTGCTACATATGAACTAGCACACCACAACTTGAGGAGGACTCAAAAATTCCCACAAAAACCCCTCCTAAAGTTAATGTAGTGTTTATGTACATGTTTATAAACCCAGTTACTAGACTATTTTATTACACTGCTCTTTAATGGAGCTTCTCTAAATGAAACTGCGTAATAGCGTCTCCATTCCTCTAAAACATATGTGTAAAAGTACTCTGTCATTCAATAAAAGTCCATATAATTCAATACTGCAGCTAGAGAATTCTATCCTTTTCAGGTATAAATGACTCATGCTCAATGTTTCACCATTTTGTGAAGAAAAAAAAAAACCAAAAATTTCGAGATCCTGTAAATCTCTCAGACTACTCAACCACTCGGCCAACACTCATAACCACTATGGCCTCAGAGCAGTAATGCCATATAAAAGACATAGCCAGAGGAAAAATGGGCCAGCATGAGCCTTTCCACAGTGGCCAGAGGGCGATGAGGTAAACAAGAGGCCATGGGTGGGGATTAAGAATGGATGCTTAGTGTTATGGCGGGGTCGTGGTCTCAGGGGTTAGTCATGCTGTCTGAGAATATTACAGTCCACATGATTTTTTGTTTGTTTTTTTTAAGAGCATTGGCCACTGAGAGGTGTCCTTTATGGATGGAGGATTGGGCCATGTGCTTACTATCTGCAGGGAGAGGATGCATCCACTAAGACTTATGAGGGAGAGCTGGGCACAGGAGGTGGAGGGGGGGCAGGAAATAACATGAGCAATTTCATAAATGGAAGGGAGAGGCTGTGACTTCCTAAATCGTCTGTGAAAGACAGAGGAAGGCAGCGGAGAGGCGGGGGAGTGAAAAGGGACGATGGGCAGAGAGATGGAGGTAGATGAGGGGGGGAGTGTGACGCAAAGTGTGAAAGAGAAAGAAGAGAAAGAAGTGGCGAGCTGAGGCTTGGCGGTAAATGGATACAACTGGGTGGGGGAGGCAGGGGCAAAGTGAGAAAGAGAGAGGATGGAGAGATGAAAAGATGAAGAGGGCAGATTTCCCACCAGCTGAGTGAGCACCTCTATATCCTTCCTCTCTCCCTCTGCCTTGTCGTCCTCTCCTCTATCTCTGTGTCCTATCAGCCTCAGTGTGGCATCCTCTCACATCAGATTAGCTCCAGCCCAGAGAGACACTTAAAACTCCGGTGTCAAAGTTATTTAAACGCATGTGACGCTGAGGCCTCGCTCCGTTCTGCTCCCCTCTCACCGTCTTTCTGTCTCCCGGTTTGTCCTTGTCGTGGCCCAAACATAGGCGGGAGCTCCAGCCTTGGCAGCTCAGCTGGGATGCACATCTCCCCATGGCGTCGAAAGTCACTATCAATCAAACATGAGGGTGCGGGGGAGGACCTAGGTGTGGCAAGAGGCAGGAAGGAAGGGAGACTGCAGGAGACTTGCATAAATCACCAGCGAGGGGAGAGATGTCAGAGACGAACATGATCTGGATCCAGATTCATATTTCCTTTTTGAGCACACATTAAAAATAGCCCTGTAGAGGAAAGGCCATTTAAAATATGATTGTTACTTTTAGCAAGCAGTGTTAACGCCTGCTCTGTATCCACTTTTTATGATTTTTTTATTCCCTACAAATCGATAAAAACATGTTGGGTGAGAGTAGACAACTGCAATCCAATAAGGCAGTTATTGGAAGTCGGGCTTTATAAAAGCATGACTGTGCATTGACCACCACGCTATGGATGACTCCTGCAAGTGAGAGGAACAGATCACGCCATGAGCCACTGTGTCAAGGCTTCATCCCTTCTGATGAGAGAGGCCAGTTCTGTGTGGCACAGCACAGCCCATTTTCTGACAGAGACGGCTGTTTGAGCTCTCCAGTCATGGCCTCTGTGATGAATGGCCTCCACTGCCAGGGAGAGAAAGGAAAAAGGGGGCTTGGGAGCCCTCAGAGGATCAATACGTACGCATAGGAGGACCTGCTTCGCATGTTAAAAACCCGATTCAGCCATAGCCCCCCGCCCCTTACCCGTTCACTCCGTTGTCTCCCGCATCACTGACGGACAAGCCTCTGGGAGCGAGTGGGCGGGGAACTGGTGCTTAGGAGGGCGGACTTCAGTGCGTGTATGTGTGGGTGCATGTGTATCCTCATGAAGTGTGTCAGCAGGTTTCTAGAGGGGCTGGCATGTCAGCAAACTCAAGGTCGACGTGGCACACACAAGCGTGGACGCACATTTACACACACTCGCGCACTACTCTGCAAATCCACACACTGTTGATGCTCTGAAAGGGGCCACACTGAGACATGGTAATTCAGAGGTGTCTAAGGCGATGGATATCCTATTAATGAGTCCAAAACAATGACTAGACTAATGAGCTTATAATGGGAATATTGAATGCATGGGAATGGGATTGGGCCTTGCGTGAGCCAAGAAGGGGGACCGTTGAATGAGAGCCAATGCACAAGGGCTAGAGGGCTAAAAGCTTGAGACGAATACAAACTGCAAAGGGCGTAACAGGGGGAAGTAGGGCTAAGGCTGTGCAGAGGGGTGCACAGTCAACCCAAATCAATACACCCCTACCCGCCTTGCCTCGTTGGGTTTGTGATATACGAGAGCAGGCAGCTTCTCTGAGCATAAATAAAACATGAAAATGCAACAAATTATCAGGCCGAATGGACAGAGATCTATTTACTCAGTAATGCTGTATTTTTTATTTGTCAGATCAGTCTGGGGTGGGAGGGACTGATTGTTACCCTGCATCCAATTTGAGTCAACCAAGCACCGAGATGTGATTCAGCTTCTGTTTGTGAATTAATGAATTAATCAAAGACCGGTTGTTCAGAGAGGAGAAGGGGGGGGAAGCGAAGCGAGCAAACGGCAAGCTGTGACGGGCTAATAGCTGGAAAAGGAATTACAGTCCAATTGCTCTGTCTTATTCTGGCCCCTAATGCTGCTGAGGCCTTTTTGCTACGAGTCGGGCAGCCCCTCCGTGTGATTTGATTCCATTTGGAGAGCCTTATTTTCCTCTTGATCTCACACATTAAGGACCTTGCTATTCACCAGAGCAGGAAAAAGGGGGGAGGACAGTCAGAGCAATGGATTAGCACACAGCTGTTGAGACCGAGCGGGTCAATGTTTTAAATCTCTGGCCCTGTCTGGTTAAATCTGCTGGCCTGTACTTCACCGACACTCGTGGATCTAAAGGGGATGAATAGGTCTGAGCAAGACGCTTCAGAAAAAAAAATCTAGTCTCGGAAAGGGGGTTGCCTGGTGAAAATTGGCCTTTGGCTACTAAGTAAGACAATCCTTGATAGTGGCTTAAAAACAATGGCTTCAACATGGAAAAGATCCTAATGTGGAGAAGCTGGACGGGGTCTTTTTAAAGGAAGACACCGGTGTTCAGCAGGTTACACCAGTGGAAGACACCAGTGTTCAGCAGGTTACCTTTGAAATGTAAGAGGTGTAGGGTTTTTATCTTCATGTTCTGCACTAGGCCTACCTGTACAATTCATGTTGCACTATCTTCTTTACCGTTTTCCATATATCACTTTTCCGCGGTTGTGAGTCTTGCCCTCATGTTCTGCACCGTCTTTGTCTTTTTACAGATCCTACCTGAGGCAGAAGGATTCTCATTGTGTTCTCTGAATACAGAACAGACAACAATGAACTTGCAACTTGAAACTTCACTTTACAGTGCTAGTTAAAGCTGCAGGAGCTGAAATAAGGTGGGAAAAAAAACAAAAACAAAAAAAACCCCTATATAAATAAGGATATAAAGCTTCCTTCTGTTCGGTCTCCTTTCTTTATCCAAATCAAAAGAATAGATATGAATACCTGATATCATTTCATGCCATTATGGAAAAATGAAGCCATGAGTGGAGCAGTAAAGTCAAGTTTGATGGAATCTAAACAGCAGTCGGTAATTACAGCTGTCAATCTGATATTTAAACACTCTGCATCTGTGAAAACACCTATGAGCGGCCAAGCTCTTGCATCATAGAGTGGATATTGTATAATGTGAAAACACATCCAAGGTGCTGTGCTGAAGGATGGTTTTCTCTCAGACCATCAGATTCATAACGCATTGAAAGGTAATTGTTACTCATAAAACTGTAGCATACTGAAGCTTTAACAAAATGAAAATAAAAAGCAATAATTATTCTAATGTTTTCATCCAGGTAATCTAGCTTATTACATTCAATTACTTTTTGATGACTTTACCGACAAATGCAAAACTAGACAATAAAACTGAAAAGCCCCGAAGACAACAATAGAACCTGATACCGAACCTTTTCCACACTGTAAAAAGTAAAACATTGAATCAACTTAAAAAAAAAATTCTTCCAATAGGTCATACATATATGTTAAAAAAAAATTAGTTGAGTGAACCAAATTGAATTATATTGAATGTAATTTTATTTGGTTCACTCAACTAATTTTTTTAATGTTTTACCTGTTGAAGAAAAATTTTTAAGTTGATTCAATATTTTACTTTTTACAGTGCAGGTTTCAGAGGGAAAACACTGTTGAATTTCTATCACTGACCGCAATTGCTGTGTCCTTCATGTGGTTTGGTTTTATTTTGATAATTTCAACAAGTAAGCCTTTTACCCTGAAGAACATATTCAATCATAATCACCTACATTTAGTCATGGTATTTTAATTATAGATATTTTCTCACTAACTGAAACAATTGCAAAGGTTATAATTGAATTCATTTTGTAACTTAATTACAGTCATTTCACTCCCAAGTCCTGGAGGTCACTCTAGTATTATATTAGTATTCGTTTTAACTCCTAAACCTCATCCTGTTACATCAGGTAGACGGTTGACCTTCAGTGGGCAGACACATTCATTGTGTGTGTTTATGTTGCTGAGGTAAGGGATGGAACTTTCCCAGCAGCGCTTGTCTGCCCAGAGCACAGCCAGCCAATTATCCCTCTTAATTATCTATTGACGAGATGGAATTGATGTTTTTGGAGTGCTGATTGGATAATCAGGAATGTTGGCCACAGTTATGCTCCTTGGCTGGATTCACTCATCTGTCCAATCTGGTCTCCTTGTTGCTGTAATCTGCACAGTTGCACAACATATTCCTGCTGAACTATGATGTATGATCACAACAATCCACCTGGGAGCCTTTTGCTACCGGGGGTTGCTGTGGGAATGTGAGCTACTGTAAGTTAAACACAGGGCTGTTTTTAACCAGTGTTTTCAGGTACACAAATGGCGACCTCTTCCATTCATTTATTCATTAACCTGCACCTTTGTCTTCAGACAGGCCACTGTTTCATAAGGGGCTCCATTTTCACACCAACCCATTTCTGAACAAAGGAACTTAGCTGCATTAATTTCTGTCCCCCTCTCTCATTACACATCAGCAACCCATTTTCTTTAAACTCTCTTGGAGACCTAGCTGGCACAGGACCAGGCATGCACCAGGAACAGTAGAGTGTGAGAGTGGAGTGACACTGGTTATGCCTCCTCTAATTAAACCCTACCTGACCCTAGTGTTGGGACATCATTAGTTCTCCCTTGTAATCATCACACAGCAGCAATTACATTCTGTTTGGCCCTATTTGCATTTCACAAGATTTCCCTGAATGATCAAAAAAGGATTGGGGGGGAGGGGGGGAGGGAAGAAGCCAAATAAAGCACAGATGTCTTAAAAAAGCCAAGTTGATTTGGTTTCATAGTAGCGCGTTGCCATGGTTTGCTGCTGAAAAACAATGCCTTTTGCAAAATATCACGGGACTATCAAGGGTAAAGGTTAAACACGTTGAGACTCTGCGGCCAAGACTGTAGTCTGAGACCACTTTCCCAAGCAGTGGTAATGCTATCCTGATGTTCTCTGCAGGGACAGGAAGGTACGCCCCTTCTGGACAACAAACCACACCAGAACGATTCCTATAGCACAAAACCACATCTTCGACCCCCTTAGTCTTCTGAGTCTCACATTCTGCCAGTAACCAGAAATGGGTTTATCGCAGAGATGCCTGACTCAATTTGGTAAAAGATAGAGAGAGAGAGATAAAAAGTCAGACACTAAAAATAATCACACTCCAGAAAACTCCACTGCAGCAACCGTACGTCTCCCCAGTTGCAAAAAGTACACACGCATCAGTGCAGAATAGAGCCATCTATGCAAGTACGTACTTCAGGGAAAGAGCACAAGGGCAGATCCTCCATCTGTATTCTGGGTGACAGCGGCACTGTGCAGGGGTAGCGCTTCTCTCCCCCAGATGCCGTCTACACAGAAACAGTCGTACGTCACGGACATAAAAGAAGACCCTTTGAAAGCTCATACACACATTTGGCATTGGAACAAGCCGAAGGAGAGTTTTTCCTACCAGCTCTTCTCATGTGTCTGCTGTTACTAAATCTGACAACAGCAGCAGAGTAAGGTCGTTGTGTTAAGAAGAGAATTATGCTGGCAAATACCCCAGGGGCCTCCCGCTTTCTAGGCAGAAGACGACTGGACGTGCATCCTCATCTCCATACTGCAGTAAATAGAAATGTTGTCATTAGAGTTGAGTCAGCTACACAGATGCAAATTAATATAGTGGGGAAATGAATTATGTAGTGTACCTGCAGCTGAGCATAAAGTGCATGGGGTCTTCACAGAGCTTTGTTTGCCACACAGTACATATTAAGTCCTAACTTCATATTAAAATAAATGGATGCACTGCTCAAAAGAAAATCCCTTTCCTCATGATGATGAAAAGCCAAACTGGTGTGTTATCAACATCTCAGATTATTGTCAGTTCATTGATACAGTCAACGTTTTATCCCTTTCCCATGTGACGCCTCAACTGGCTTTTCTCTCCTAAACCAATCTCCACTCAAGTGTTTCTAATCTCTGCGAAAAGTCTGTTGAGACACTGTTGTGAGATGCACTCTTAACTGTGACTTGAAACGAGATTATCTGGCTGAGAGATGGTGAGGTGCATTCATTTGCTTCGAGATGGCAGACTTTTTGGATTTAAGACAAGATTACGCCACAGCATCAACACGGACACTGTACGACTTCAGCTACAATACAGTTCAAGAGGAGACGGAATAATTACACCTCCTATAGACCAGGCCTCAGCAGGTGTTATTGGCTCTCAGTGTAGAGCACAGGTGACAGTGTGTGAGGAGCTACAGGACATTATTGGATGTATGACTCTCCTAACAGGCTGGAAAAAACAATACATTTGCAGAGAAGTGCAGATGCATCCAAAGGCTTGTACTACACAGCACATACTTACAAGTAGGACTAGGTGATCTCTGGATTTTAGATCACAATCGATCTTAATTTGGCAAATGATCCACTTTTCAGATGGATGGCAAATGCACTCGGCTAGCTTTCATTTCGAATGGCCCACTTATCGGTGTCATTGTGTTTTACAGAGTGCGTTGTACCGCCCCGTTGGTTTGTAGCATTAATATTGTTAGCTCAGGTCCCTAGGCCAGTGAATTTATTTTAGTCTGTTTGTAGCAGCACTTCATTGTCTGTCTAGACTAAAGTGTTTGAGTTTAGTTCACATTAACTTGCAGAGTTTGTATAACGTACCATTTTAGTGCTGCTGAGGAAGTATTGACGATGTAGCGCTCTAACTCCATCAGTTGTGGATTCAACTTCTGAACTCCAACATGCAGGGAGTCGGATTTACATAGATGCTTTAGGCTTATCCTGGTGAGAAAATGTATTTGGATTCACTATAAAACTCCTAATGGCGCAATATTTTGCAGAATTAATTTTGTTCTATATTTGAGCCCCTAGTCCAGACTCCAAAGCATTTCAGGAGACATTTAAAACACTGTCCAAAAAAACTCTCTTTATATGCATCTGTCTGGACAGGGAAAATTGAGAGATCAGAAAATGATGGCATCATACCCCATTTTGTGCGTGTCTGTCACTGCTTTGCAGAGGTGGGTAATCCCAGGTTCATCAAGTCAAAGTCCTGCCATGTATAGGCTCCAACCTGTTCACCGAACACAGGTGATTCCACTAATTATCCCATCTACCTGAGTGAGGAGTTGTGCTCATCAACGTGGGCTGGTTCAGTGAACAGGTTGGAACCAACACATGGCAGGACTTTGACTTGATGAACCTGGGGATTACCTACCTCTGCTGCTTTGTGTAATGAACCTGCACCCAAAACATCAAATCCAAGTGTATAAATCAATGTAGAAGATTGCGATCAGCACGGATACCTTTGAGGGTCAGACTAGACTGGCATTATGAACAAATCTACATCATGTAAAGAACATACCGATAACAACCTCAACTAACACTTAACAGATTAAAGGAGTGAATTTGTTTTTTGTGGTGCACCGTCTGGGCACTAGGGGCACTATCTAGGTTATTTCTCAGAAGGAGAAGTGAGCTGATCAGTCACACCTGTGACTGAGGAAGCACCTACTTAAGCGGCACAACGGGGATGTTCCCTCTCTCCGTTCTGCTCTCTGCCATGGTCTCCCAGACTGTCCTGCCCTGATCCATGCCTCAGATGGCTGTTTTTGTTGTTTTGTTATTTTTCATTTAATAAATACCCCTTTGATTGTTACCACCTCGTTTGTCTCCCTGTTTTGTCACAACCTCAGAGCCAGGTTGTGACAAGTGGGGGCTCGTCCAGGATTTGAACCCAGGACCTTTCGCACCCCAAGTGAGAATCATACCCCTAGACCAAGTCGTGACATTTTTTTTAAATAAAAAAAAAATGGGTCTGCTTGGGTCTGAATTCTTCATTATAATTCAACTCCACAGGTCCATCTACGAAAATATTTCTGAGCAATGACACCAGAAAGGTTGTTTTGAGCGCTGGCCCTTTAAATGCATGAGTCATTTCACACCCCACCCCCTCCAGGTTGTTGGTTGCTGCTCTGTCCCGTTCAACCAACGACTAAACATTTTAGGTAATTGGCTCGAAGTTTTAACATATTTTTAGTATGGATTAAAATCACTGCTGTGGAGAAATGTTCGTCGGAAGTCTTGACCTTATATGTGCAAATGTCATGAAATAACTAGTTATAGATGAAAAATTATGAAGGAATTAAAATAGGTTGTAGAAATCCACTCGGTTTTACTAAACTGAATATAAAGATAGTTTTGCAGCACCTGGAGGATTCAAATTAAAATATTTTTGAACAGTTAAGGTCCAAATACACAAATAAATGAATCAAAGACTAATAAAGGTAGGTTTAGCAAAATTTGACTCCTTTGAAGCAACTTGTTGCTGCTTCTCACCTTTGTCACAGATTAAAGCGTCTGCATCTGTTACATCCAGTACTACTGCAAACTGGCCTCATGAGGAGATCCAGAGACAGGAAATCTTGATGAATATCTTTTTTTATATACAAGCATCACGTTCACCAAACAATCCATAAACACTTCAAACACAGTAAATGCTATGTCTAACTGGTAGCCTTCACTTACAGCTACCATCTAACACACCAATAAACATATACAATCAATATACATATATATCATTACAAATTTTGTAGGCCCAATCGAGTCGAGTAGACTATTGAATGTGAAAATGACCTAAACCTCCAAAAACCAGTGAAAACTAGTGGAAAAAGTCAGAGTTGCAGTTTGGTTTTGACTTAAAAAAAATCAGATTATGGCTCGTAATTCTGGCCAGATCACCCATCCCTAATTTACAGGCCTGATGCGCACTAGAAAACATCTGATAACAATTCAACCGCTCCCTGCATTTCCTACACACTGTATAAAACTGCCGCATTCTGACCATCAGCCTCCACCTCAAACAATAATAATTACTTTATTCTGCCAATAGTTTTTCCCGGCTTCTCAATTAAACCTCTTCTAATCTCATAAATTACTTTAAATTACAAAACATGGCCATTCCATTTCACAAAGCCTGCGGTAAAAATTTCCAAAATCAACAGAACAAAACCAGTCCATTATAAAAACATAATTAGATAAAGCAAACTGCAAATCCTCACATTCACAAAGGTACATTGAAAACAGTGTGAATTTGCATTTCATAAATACCTTAAGCAAATAATGAATTATAAAATTATGTAAACACTTGGACTATGGTGCTTTTTAAATATCCTATACCAATATCCAATGCTTCATTTTAGGAGTTATGATAGTTAAGAATACATTAACTTAGTAATATAAACTAAGCAACTAAATAAAATAAGCTGTAATGTTATCAGAACTGAGTCTGATGAGCTTCACTGTGAATTCTGCCACTATAGTCTTACTTCATTGGTGCACAATGAGATATACAATAAAAAGAGCCTCTTTTTGAAATTGCAATTACTTTCTGAGGAAATTAATCATATAAAGGAACAACGTGATAAGAACTGCTAACAGGTTATTACAGTATGCCGTGTTCATCACAGCTAAAAACTTGCCTCATACCATCAGGAGAGAACAAAGTGCATTCTGGAGTCAGATTTCACATTAAGGCAATTTAAAATATTCCAGACTGCCTAATTTAGGGGTCGGACTTCTGTGTAACTTAATTCGACAAGATTAATTATACAATTAAATCCAAACTTCTCTCAATTATGTGGAGAAATGCTGCCTGCCTGCTCGGGCCGACCCTTCACCTTTACGGAGGCGAGGTACCTGATAAGCATAATTTCAACAGAGGCAGAAGAAATTGCCGCCTATTTTGTTTCCGTGCTCGACTCAGCACATTATAGTTCTTAATTGCACACAGTCTTGGTGACTACGCCCTTGACATGGAAAGCAAAATGTTATGCCACTCACTCACACATTAGTGAACGTGCGAGAGCTCTCTCCTGATTGACAGGACAATCCACTGAAACAAAACACTTAACTGTGTGTCAATTGATTCTGTAATTAAAATTGGCAGACTTGCCACTTCGGCTTCATTGATTTATCATCTGTGACGAGAAAGTACCTAATCACATAATATGGCGTCGGTGTCGTAATGGCCTCTGCTATCTCTGATATCTGTGGTCAGTCTGGTAATTCAGAGTTTAGGTGTTTGACCTCCTATGGCCGACAGTTTGGTGAACAAACTGTACAGGTAGGCAGAAAGAAAAACGTGTGGGCTTTTTTTATATCATAACATATTTTACATGTTTCCCTAGAAGGAACTAATGGGTCCACACAACCACATATTTTTCCAAACAGATATTTTCTTACGTCATATGACCTTTGTCTGACAAAACATTTATGTCCGAAGAAGAAGAAGAATTTATATGTCACTTTTCAGGGTACTCAAAGTTGAATCCATGATTCATTCATCCCAGTCTACACCTGATGGAAATACGGCTGCCAACCTGGACCAACAGCCTCTCTGACCACCAGGTGAAGGTGGGTGAAATTGCCCAAGAAATGACAGAGGATGATACCTGAATTTTTTGCTTTAAGAGACTTTTCACTCTCTAAGTACATTTATTTCAGTTTAAAAGACTCGTTTTCATTTGACTTCATGGGCTGTTGGACTGTTGGTGTCAGTGGTCGTTCATCCGTCGTCCGTAATCAATCGTTCAAGAATGCTCTTCTCCGAAACAGTCAGTCAGAATGACTTGATATTTGTTGTGGAACATCTATGGGGTAAGATCTACCAAGTTTGTACAAAGAATTAGGAAATATTGCTTTTTGAATGTTTTATGAATTTTAAAATCCCTATTGGTTTATACTGGAACACAATTCAAAGTGCTATAACGTGAGAACAGTTGAAAATATTGTTCTAATTACTATTGGCAATAGATAGGAAGTCATGTATGGGCTTTCATTTGGTGCCATGACCTTTGACCTTGAGTGATCTTCAAAGGTCAAACCCAGACCATAGGTTTTGGCTATCCAGCTACAACCATGTACAAGCAAGAGGAAAAGAAACAAACAAACAAAAAAAAGACAGTTCTACAAGTAGTTTTTCTAAAGTGCAAAGTCTAAAATCAAAATTAAATGTCCAATATGATGAAATATACTAGTATCGAAACCTGACACAACCTTTTATATAAGACAAAAATAAAATCAGTTTAATTTTTCTCCAGTGCTGATGGCTCATGTTGGTCAAGAATAAAATAGTGTTGGACAATATGGGATCTTTGATAAATAGTTTTGTAAATCATATTTGATGCCTTGCACAAGGGCTGGCCAGTATAATGTATTAATTTCAGAAACTGAGATTAAAATTGAGATTATTGAGATTATTCCTCTGGAAACCAAAAAGAGCCAAAACGTGTCTTGTAATACGTTTATTGTGAAAATGTTCCTCTAACCATATATATTGAATTGTTGCTGGATGTCGTGAGTTCATGTCAATGAATTGTCCATAATGCTGAAAAAAATTTTTTTAGCCATATCACACGGCCATATGCAATCTTTCATTATACCTTTTTCCTGTATATGAATTGTGCTATACAAATAAATTTGCCTTGCCTTTCAGCTTCTACATATTGAAGCTAAACTAAGTAAAAGCTAAACTAAAACTAGTCAACTCCATGAAATGAAAATAAATGCACCACTTGTACATTTGTAAAACTAACCAAAAATAAAATGAGGCGAAAAATCTAATCATAAACTAATAAAAATGGTAGTGATGCTGTGAACCAAAGCAGCAGGACTGAGTTACAAAGATCAAGTGGGCTCATCCTCTTTGACAAGCAGCCATTATCAACACCGTTCCTGGAGTGAGGGAGGAAAGCCACCAGGGATGGGTGTAAAACCTCTTTCAAAGACCTTAAAAATCCCAGTTTTTACCCATGCTCTCTCTCTCAATCCCTCCTTGTCATCATTTTACTCGCTCCCTTCACAGGAGAGGGGGGAAAGGGGTGGGGGGGTGATCTACTTGACCTTAATCTGCCCAGTAGTGAGTTTCAGAGAGATGACATGCAACCTCAGAGGTAAAGGGCAATTGTTTCTTTTTCCCTCTTCTGAGAGCCAATTTACAGCCCCTGGGGTCTTTTTTTTTCCTGAAGCTGCGAACTATTTCAGGTTCTGCCACAGAGTTTTTGATTCACTCAGCTGGATGGGGCTAAAAGAGCAAGTACCTTCACTTTCCTGATTCTCAATCATCCTCCGGCCCATTAAATTCCATTCATCCTCTCTGTAACGGAGGTGGTATTTGCATTTCATGGACTACTGTATGTGTAACCTATAATGGAAAATGTTTTCTGCTTGCTGCAACGGCTATTAGAACAAGTCAGCAATAACATTAATCTTATGAAAACCCAACTACTTGAAGTGGGCATAAAAAGCCAATAAGGAAATAAATCCCTTTTGCAATATTCTGTTCGCATAGCCTGCGGAAATGAGTAAGAAGTGCCATCAGCAACAGTTGGCTTCAGGACCGGATACAGCCGATAGACTCTGCCAATCAGAGGATACAGAACAATCCAGAACGGCCTGTATTGATTTTAACCCATAAAGACCCAGTGTGACTTTTATGGTAGTTCCCAAATGATTGCTATTTAACCTTTCTTAAGTGATTTATCACCATTTATTGTAATACCATTCTCTGAATTTTGCAAATTTTCAGTGAAAATCAAGTATTTTCTTGTTTTTAATTCACTGATCATGTACATGTTCATAAAAACTCAGATTAAAGTTGAAGGTCCCCCCCAGCCCCCCATTGTTTTTGATCCAGTTTGTTTCTTTGGGTTTTTTTTATTATTATTATTTGTTAACACTCTAGCAGCACACTATTGGTTGAATTCATACCAAATTGGGTTTATAGATTGCCAATGACCCAGAATAGATCTCATTACATTTTGGGAAAAGTAGGTCAGAGTAAAAAAAATTTATGATCATTAAAAAAATAATAATAATAAATTCCCATTTATTTCTAATGCGGTGTCTTTCAACCAGTGTGCCATGAAAAATCATCAGATGTGCCATGGAAAAGTATCCAGTTTCACCTGATTAATACTGTAAGCAAGTAGCGTGGTATAGATACGTACAGTATGACTGCACACACCAATGAGCCACTCTACAACAACAGTCTGCTGTTTCCCTTTGCAAAATAAAAATAAAAGTGAACCGGCCCTGATGTGGTGCATTCTGTTGATATTGTTCCATCCCAAACCTATGTTGGCTGATTACAACAGCCCATTGTGTCTCAGTTAGAGAAAACAGCTGCACGTACAGAAATAATGCAAATTCACACTCATATACAAGTCTAAACAAGGTACCAAAGGAGGAACATGGTGTAAATGAAAAAAAATGCACCATAAAACATGTGAACACATGTATAATCATCAAATGCTCTACAAATAAAGAAACAATGCAAACCAAGAAAACATCTGTAAACAAAAATCGCTGCATAACCAGTCAATACAACGGCAGTGCTCCAAACCTGTAGCCAGTGTTTATAGACAACAGACCAGTGTCAAATAAAAGTCACATTACTGCACGACATCATAACTTCAATTTGCTCCCACTGTAGTTTGAAACTGTCAGTCAGCTGTTCTCCGTCTCTCTCTCCATCCTGCGTGTCTCTGCATTGAGCTGATCTGCTGACAGCGCCCCCGACAGGTTTGGAGCACTTCTGTTGTAGTGATTGGTTATGCAGCGTTTATCTATTTGCAGAGCATTTGATAATTATGCATGTGTTTTTTGTTATTTGCGGTGCATTTTTTCACTTCCACCATGTTCCTCTTTTGGTACCTCATTTAGATTTGTGTTTGAGTTTGTGAATTTGCATCGTTTCTGTAGTTGTCGCCATTTCCTCGAACTGAGACGCACTGAGCCGTTGTAATGTGTTTGGACCTTGTCTGCCACAGTACAAAACAACATGTCGGTGTTTCCATGGTAACTATAGCACCTCAGAATGCCCAAATGGGTCATATCTAATGACCATGAAAAGATGACAAACTACAGTCAATCATTTTCTATACCCACTTTATCCTCACTAGGGTCACAGGGGTCACATGGAGCCTATCTCAGCGACTTAAGGGCGAAGGCGGGGTACACCCTGGACAAGTCGCCAGTTCATCACAGGGCTGACATATAGAGATGAA
>JAQQZY010000016.1:16213780-16225577 GCA_030068375.1 Ostorhinchus rueppellii | reverse complement strand
GCTAGTGCAAAAAGTTTGTAAACATGCTGTCATAACTTACAGCATCAATGACCCCCCCCCCCCCCCCCACACACACACACACACCATCAAAACAATGTTCCATTATTTGTTTTGAGTCTTTAATTTTCAGGGGATGTTTCCTTTATACAGTGCATTCCAAAGCACACAAAGCTGCTTTCAAATGACATGACGAGGTCAAAGGTTTTACACAACACTATGAATAGAGACAAAATGAGAGGTTTGTGATCCACTGTTTGGACTAAAGGAACCTTAGGAAGATGAGAGCAAGACAAACCTGTCATAATAAGAAGAGGTCTGTGGATGAACACCTAGACTGATGTCAGCTAATTACTGAGAGGAACCGACTGAGACGGCACTCCAACATGAGGTCATGGGACTGCGTCACTGATGACTGCTGAGCTGGATTTGAATAAGTTTATCAGAGTACGTGATCACAAGATCAGATATCAGAAGACCGACGATACAGTATGTGTTTGCTGTTCTTTGTCAGTGAGTTTATGTCTCAGAGAGGTTTCAGACAGTCTGATGAACAGATCACATTACTGAGTGACAACCAAGGACAAGCACGGGGGGCTCAGTGATGTGGTGGTGAGTAAGTGGTTAGGATGGTAAAAACATCAAATCACCACAAGTTAATCATTTATAAACACAGCATCACACAGACCAAGGTCTTTTACAAGATGATAAACACTGCATTCTACAGATATTAGCCTTCCCGAGCTTATCCGCCTCATCTCAAGGTCTTTTTTCAATTGAAGGCTTCAGAGTCACACATCTCCTTGGAAAAACTTAACTATATTGTAATGACTACATTTGGAAGATAAGACACTGTAAATAAATCAGCTGAATAAAATTTAAAAAAGCTTTAATGGCATATCAGTATCTTCTTTTTCCTTCTTTAATGCTAAACCAATTTTGTTGTCCACCTGAAAAGTAAAAAAAAAAAAAAACTCTTACCAGGCAGTACATTATGGACAGGTGTAGCGATGTTTATGTCCTGCAGGTGCTCCAAGGTCTCAGTGTGGAAGAGGCGCAGAGTAGAACCAGAACTGAAGGCGATCCAGATGCCGACACCAGCTATAACCATGTGAGACACCACCATGCCCTCTTCCTGGTGAGCCTCCAGCTGCCTCTGGATGGAGGACACAGGAATTAGACTGTACCTACTCCAACTACATGAACATTTAGTGAAGGTGTGCACAGCTCAGGACTCCAGCAGACTAAAACAGACTACACATGCCTTCTTTACAGATTTCACTTGAAAAAAAACAAAGAAACTAAATGAAAATACCAAACATTCGGAGGTAGCGTCTTTACCCAAAATAGAATAAGCTATTCTAATTCAATAAATGTTTTTATCAGGTTCAGTAAACAGACATAATCAATGAGAAATATCTGTAATTGTCTTCAAGTAACAGGAGGTGAAATGGACCGGTGATGTTGCTAAAAGGATCCTCAAAGTGACCAAATTATTGAGAACATTTCCAGACAAACAGCCACAGGACAGTGAAATCGGAATTTAAGAATAGAGCTTCTGGGACCGTTGAAGAGATGTGTTTGTGGTTGTCAAGTTAAAAGATCGACACTATTTCTCAGGAATATTCCACCTTCAAACAATGTGCAGCGTGCGCGAATACAGCATCTGTCACCACTTTACTGCTACTGCACCGCTTTCATATTGCACAATCTTTTTTCTCTTATTTGTCCAGGCTTTATTCTGCAAAACACTGACCACACGCAGAACAGAAGAACTGAACGCTACTTAACTTCCTGTTGAGAGAGTTAATCTGAGTTGGCTGGAAGACTATTTGAAAACCATATGATACCAATAAACCTGAAAAAAAGTCTGTCTGGGTCTGTTTAGGAGGCAACAGTCCATGCATTGTCAGTGGTTGTTATGTCTGGGATTCTGTAATTATGATTTACCAAGAAAATGATGAAACCCATTCCTACAACAGACACTGTACGTAGCAGGAAATTCAATACAGTTGTCTAGTCAAATGAAAATAATATTTGTAAAAGAAGATATTAAATGAAAAATTTGTATTTTAGACCTTAATGAGAACATGCAGACAAAACAGGAAGTATCTTATTCAGCTACTAACATAGTCGAACTCACATAATACGAACAAGAGTAGCTTCTCTGAGAATTGTTCTAAATATGTCTACTGTATTCCTTTAAGCTTCCTTTCCTACTGAGGCCAATAAACTGGGCTTTCTCCATCCCCACGACTTACATAATCTCACCACACATTGCTTTATATGTAGGAGGAGTTATATTTGTTTAAGGAGAGTCCATTCACAAGTGTGTCAGTACAATGCTTGCAACTTATTACCAGGATAAAGCACCAAATATATATATAAGAAACCACTGCATTTTGAGTTTTCATGTCTAAACCTTTGTAATTAATTTTTCTACATTTGCTGAGGTATTTATTGAGTATTTTGATAACATCTCTGTGTTTCTTCCCATTTGTTGCACCCTTTCTGTGCTATTTCACATTCAGTCAGTGCTCTGGGTTAAGTCCTTACGGAGGCCGAGAGAGTGAGACAGGCAGGTGGTCTAACATAATGAGCTTAATGAGGTTAAACAGATTATGAGTGAGTGCTTGTCAGAGGAACGTTGCTATTCCTGGACTCATGGCAGGTGCTTCCATTCCCTATATCGGGCCAAGAGTGCACGCAAAGACTACCATTCATACTACAGGATACGCAAAAAGGAAGGCGCTGAGAGGAAATGAGGCACCCTAATCTACTGGAACTCCTTTAGACTTACACTGACCACATTCTAGACTTGCCTGGGATACGTTTATCATACAGTAAGAACAGAAATCAATATGAAAATCGTATTTCTACATGAAGCTCTAGCTGTTCCTTTTCAGTGTTCCTTGAAGTGTTTTGTTATGTTTCTATAAATGTAATTTTCCCTCCCACACTGTTCGTTCTGTTCACAACAACTCGAAGCAAATAAAATGACCTCTCAAAACTGCAGGACATCCTTTTGCTTTTTTCCTCCCTTTAGAGATTTTCCCAATGACTTTACAAGCACATAGAATGAGGAGTAACACTGTCAACATGTTTTCCGCTCCGGTTTATTACTTGTGTGATTTCGACAGACAGACTGAAAACTGTGCACAGGTAAGAGGATGTGAATGCGTGCAGTGACTTACATAAAACAGACTAATGAACTGGTCTCTTTATGATATACAGTGTCAGAGTGTTACAGCTTGCTCACTTACCTCCACAGAATGTGTGTGGGTGCTGATGATGAAAACCTGTCCACCTGAGGAGGCCCAGAGGTGCTCCTCCACAGCTAGCATCGCCTTGACAGGAAGAACACCTAGCTTCAGCACCTTGGGCCTATCAGAGCTCCACAGACCATCTATCACAACAAAAAAAAGAAAATTACCAACTCAGTCTGGAATGATGGACACAATACAGGCTACAAATTTCCACATTTGAAACGGAATTATTCTCCTTTTAAAATTAGACATTTCTTTTGCATAATGTGTCTAGTCTTGACAAATATCCTCTGCAAAGGTCATCTGCATTTATAACTCCACTAACAGTGTTGGAGAGGCCATTGATGGTTTTCACAGCTTCACTATGAATATAGATGGGCTGAGAGGCATTAGTCAGAGCTGAGCTCTATCCCACACATGCCTCCTACACACTGTTCAACATGTGCCTGGGCACCTCCAGTGCCAGCTCTACTGCAATGAAAAACCCCATGCAGCGACTTTATAAATATCAGCGCTCTATTCATGTTACTTTCTGCTTCATGTTTGCTTCGTCTGATTTAATCTGCTGTGGACACTACAAGAGGATGGAATATAGAAGGGCATTTAGTCACTTGTGAACACAAAAGCAACAAGATGTATATCAGAATATAAAAGGGACTAATTTAATGATCATTTTAATACGGAGTGCACTAGCTCACAGATTTTAAACCAGTAGTGTTGAACACACAGTTAACGTCCTCCAGATACCACATTCCCATTACTAATCTAGGCCAGGAAGTGAATGAGGCCGCACCAATAGTGTTTGTTTAAGAGAAGGCACAAAGGCAGCTATTGAAGGAGGAGGTGCCATGCAGTGAGAGATGTTCTTTCAGAGGTACAGCAATTATTGAGGAAGTATGGGTAATCTCTCACTAAAGGAGCTAGGTGGGATTTGCATTCCAGTGATGCCCTGTGTATATTATTGTAGTAATCCTGCTGTGTAGGTATACTGTAAGGGCATGAAAAGGAAAATGAAAAGGAAAGGAGCAGTGCAGAATAGAAACAGGATTGCCAACTTGCAGCCTTATGTAAGTCTTCTCTGTAGATGTGAATCTGCCCACATCTTTCACTTGCAGCCTTCAGTGTCAACTGCAACAAACCTCTAACCATCCTAAATGTGTTTGTGTGTGGTATCATCTGAAGCAGAGAGCTAATACAAGATGGCAGAGTAGAGAGAGCCGGTTTATGTTTTGACTATGTGGCTATGACGTGTGACCTTTGCCGTATCATTTCCTCTCTCTTTCTCCATCTCTCATAGTCACTCACAAAGGAAATAGCAAGCATGGCAGAATGAGGCTGACTGGCCAGCTTCAGACAGACAGCGCTGCATCAACAGCAGAGTCACATTTCCTTTCTGGATAGCTCAGCAGTGACGGCTTTAAAGACAAAGCAGTTATTTTTGAGGTTTTCTTCACTGTGGTGGACTTTGATCAGCTGACAGTTATAATATTAAATATTAGTTGACAATTTCTCTTAGTTCACTCTGCTTGCTTTCTTCTTAATCTGAAGCTACTTTAAATGCTAATACAGGAAAGGCAAAGCCAGTCACTGTGACATAGTAGATGAGCAGTATTATAACAGCAGACCAGGGAACACTTCCAACCAAACTATGCAGAATGAGTCATCATTTTGGCATCATACGTCATATAACAGTGACAACGACCGAGCTGTTGACAGGCAGAAATCAAACAAATGACACTTACAAGAATCTAGAGCCAGGATTTCCTTCTGAGAATAAACCTGACACACCAATGATCATGAACCATGAAAAGCAGCAACTGTGTGGTGGAACCATGGGCCAGGAGTGGCATACACTATGTGCTTGTGTGTGATAATTAGTGGTAGTGAATGCATGGGATTACTGCACATAAAAATAAGGAGCGATGAGTACCCATTCCTTAACAGCTGCATTTCCATGTGATATATGTTACTTTCAGACATACTGCTGCATGACTGAGGAGTGTGAAATAGCGTCTGTCCCCAGGCCATCATCCATATTCTTTCTGTCTCTGTCTCTGTGTTTCAAGCACACACAAGCATAACAGACCAGCTTAAGAGAATAGCACTGGGAGAGACTCCGACTGTGTTTGATCGCTATGAAAGCCAGCGAGAATTGAAACAAAGCACAAAATGTGGAGGACTGTGCTGTGTGGAAATGTGCAACCCAGATCTTTTCCACTCATATGTCTATGCTTGTCTGAGGGGGAAGACATTAAATAGGTCACCTCGAACAGACTGGCTTCTCCCAGACAACCGGGCAAACAGAAAGAGAACGGTAACACACAGCAGAGGAGACCCTGTGACCCCCAGCTACACAGTGAGCCTCTGACTTACGCAACAATGGCAACACAGTGACTCAGACAGGAAAAATAGCAGGGCCACAAAACAACAACACATTTGAGCACGCTGTCCTTCAAATAACCGTTTTTTTTTTTTGTTCAGTGCTGACAAAAATTTTCTAAAAAGGAATACCAATCCCAGAGTTTCAGCTGTTAATAAAAGGAGCTGACCACACACCAACCTCTCACTGAGCACTTCAGACTCTGAAACTTTTAGCATGTAATGTCACCTGTCAGCAGAAGAATTGCAAATTGTAAAATCTATCAATGCTCTTACTCATACACTTGGTCAACAGTGGTTCACATTGCAAGTTTCGGGCTTTATTCGAGACTAAATATTTAAGCAAACACTCTCAGTCTACACAGATTCTAAACAAAATTCAATTTAGTTCAGTGAATGCATTTTTCTTTTGCACAATAACAGTTACTTAACCATCTAATTGACCAAATTATAGCAATTTGAAACCCTCAACAGACATTACAAAGACAGTATTCTGAGAATATAACAGAAGAGACACACACATTCATGAGCCCCTCCTCTGCTAAAACACACACCTTGTGATCTGGAGTAGACTGCCACAGAGCCACTGACCAGGCCGACGTACAGACAGTTTTTCTTATAGACCAGGCAAGTGACTGTAGATTTGTCTGGAGTAAAGAAATGCTGCAGACGTATTTTCTTGGACCGCTGGCTGCTCTTATACACAATGATGCTACAAAACAAAAACAAAAAAAGAGGTAAACTTATATCCTAGTTAACAGAGAGTCCTATTAATGATATATTATCAAAACACAAGCAATAACAGTAATAAATAAATAAATAAATAAATAAAAATTCACAGTACTACCATGACTGTATGCATCATTTCACAATATTCAAAACATCTGCAATATATTTATATTCTGTTCTGAAGTCCTGTGCAGGATTTTGGTGAGACTTCAGCCTTACAGATCTTCTACAGACAGCTGCCTTCCTAGACTGTGTTTATGTCTAAATGGTACCTGAAACATTTTAGTTACAGCTGAATATAACCGTTTTGTATATATGCACATCAATTTTCAGACATTTGTGGGTACGCTGTTGGCGATAATTCGTACCTGCCCTCCTCCATGCCGAGACACACAGTGGGGGTCTCACTTGCTTTCCCTGGTGGCATGTGGCTGTTCTCAGAAGTCTTCTCTCCGTTTTCCAGGGTTTGCTCTGCAGGAACATAGGCCATGCAGAGGATACGAGACTCCACGTTGAAACACTCTGTCACCTTAGGGCTGGAGCTCTGCATGGCCACAATGGCTATTTGGCCCATCTGGTTGGTGCAACTTGCAACCTGAAGGACAATAAAATCAGCAGCTTTAGCCATATAATACTGTTCAAGCGTCAACAAATACATACTGTAAAGCTAACACAGAGCTGGAACTAATCAAAAAAAGTACTTGAAATAAGCATGTACACCATTCCTACCATGGAAAGTCTCAACATTGTAAGTGGAAGTACAAATTCCTGCCAGATTAGTTCAGTTTAAAGAGGAAAATGTTTTAGGATACGATGACTTAATGACTTGGATATTTATATTTTACGTAAAAACAAATAAAATGCGCTTATTTAAAAATGTCATCTTTCAGAATGACCTCACCCTGAAAATAACCATTCAGAGTGTTGTTTAGATCTTTTACAGCCTCAACCCCAGATCGGAAGTATCATTATGGTTATGAGAGTCACTGTTTATTTTATATGACAGTGAAAATAGTTTTCTCTATTCGTTGTGATGTAAGAGACACACTGACAGAGAGACATAAAGCACTTTTGTGAAGGATACAGGCAAAAGATCTTACCCAAACACATCCGTGGCCGACCACAGGAGTATCTGCTGTGCTTTCTGTGTTGATGTGTGGCTCTGGATTATGAACTGCACACTCCACCTGCCACAGAAAAGAATGATCTAAGAAACCTGGTAAAGGAATAGATGGAGTTTCATATTTGCATCAAGCCATGTGTACACCCAAGCTCCATAGTCCTTTATTAATTTAGTATTAACCTTGTTGAATTTAGTCTCCTTACACCATAACATTAAGTTAATGTTTAATGGTGTCATAAACAATGGCTGACAGATCTATATGAAATTTAACAACAGTTGGTTTATCTCCTTTGCCTGTGAATGGTAACACGTAAACTGGTGAGAATTTTACTACTACTTAATAACTCTGCTCAAGGACATAGCATGCTACAGGCAACAGAAAAACTATGTGGCCCGTACGGGGATCGAACCCGCGACCTTGGCGTTATTAGCACCACGCTCTAACCAACTGAGCTAACCGGCCATAGGTATCATTAATGGAGCTATTTTTACCAGGATTGTAACAGTTAGTGGTGTTACATCTGTAACAAGTTAAAAGTAAGAAATCCAAGACCCAGAAAAACACAAACATTGTTGTAACAGGATGAAGCCTGATGATTTAAGGTAAAAATTGGTAAGCTTCAGTAGATAATGTGTGGTATAAAAGTAGACAAGTCTGTAGATTAAAAAAAAAGTGTTTCATATTTCAGATACTTTATAATTTAGTTAGGATAAAGCGGGTATAGAAGATGAATGAATGAATGAGTTTTTACTCATATTGTTTATTGTAATTGTTTTTAGTTAAGTATTAAACATTCATTTTCCAAGCAGCTAACTCTTGGAAGGGGCTGCAGAGATACTGGAGCCTATCCCAGCTACTTAGGGGTGAAGGCATGGGAGACCATGTATGTGTCAGTACTTCATAAGAGGGCTGAGATATATGGAACTTTTCCACTGCAAACCCTACACCACTACCCACTTGTCGGACCGGCACGGTTGTTTTTCCACTGCCAGCTGTTACTAGTCGGGACTAGTTGAAGTGGGTGGAGTCGGCAGGGTCGACACTAGAGCCACCTCTGAAACGGGTACGAAAAATTGTAACAGGTCCCAGGTCCAACCTCCAGTGGAAAAGGAAAAAATGGGGGTGGACTCAAACCGTGCCGTGTGGAACTGTTAGGAAAACGTGCAGTGCAAAAGAGCCACAATAGAGACGAAAAAGCCATTCAGATCAACTAATCTGTTAAGGCAGGGGTGCCCAACCCTGGTCCTCGTGAGCTACTATTCTGCATATTTTAGATGTGTCCCTCTGCCAACACACCTGATTCAAATGATAAGCCTATCATCAAGCTCTGCAGAAGCCTGATAATGACCGTCAAGTGTGCTGGAAAATGGAAACATCCGGATAGTAACTCACGAGGACCAGGGTTGGACATACAAGTGTTAAGGTGAATGTCTGTAGACGGTGGGAGGAAGTTGGAACACCAGACAGAATATGCAAATGTACAATGAGACTCACCTAAATACATATTGGCCCGTACGGGGATCGAACCCACGACCTTGGCGTTATTAGCACCACGCTCTAACCAACTGAGCTAACCGGCCATAGAAACACTTGACGCTGAGCTATTTTTAGCACAATTGCAACAGTTAATGATGTCACATATATAGCACAAGTTGAGGGGAAGAAGTCTATGACACAGAAAAACACGTGTTGTTGTTGTAACTGGGTTTAAGGAAAAATTGGTAACTTTCCGTAGATATTGTGTGGTACAAAAGTAGATAAGTCTGTAGATGAATTAATAAAAAATAATCCAACATGTCTCAAATCAGCAAATTATTTATGATGTCCATTCCAGGACAAAAAAGTCTACAAAGTCTTAAATATTGGAAAACGTATATTAATAATTTAGTTATTTACATTTTCCTCAGACTGTTTATTGTAATTGTTTTCACTTAAGTATTAAACATTCCGTTTCTAAGCAGCTAATTCTTGTAGAGGGTTGAAGGGATACTGGAGCCTAGCCGAGCTAATAAGGATAAGTAGGGTAGATTGTGTATATGTAAGTACTTCATAACAGGGCTGAGACATAGAGATGAAAAACTACTCGTACTCAGGTTCAACCATATAATCTGTGACGAGCATGTCTTTGGTATATGCAGATGTTGTGCACGGCTCATCACCTAAACATTAACTGGCCCGTACGGGGATCGAACCCGCGACCTTGGCGTTATTAGCACCACGCTCTAACCAACTGAGCTAACCGGCCACAATGACTACACAAAAAGCAATTTTTACTAGGATTGCAACAATTAATTGTGGCACACGCATAACAAAAGTTATGTGGAAAAAGTCCAAGACCCAGAAAAACACATGCTTTGTTGTAACAGGATGGAGCCTGGTGATTTAAGGTAAAAATTGGTAAGCTTCTGTATATACTGTGTGGTACAAAAGTAGACAAGTCTGTAGATTCATATAAAGTATTTCATATACTTATTAATTTAATTATTTACTCATACTTTTTACTGTGATTGGTTAAGTATTAAACATTCATTTTCCAAGCAGCTAATTCTTGGAGAGGGTTGCAGGGATACTGGAGCCTATCCCAGCTACTTAGGGATGAAGGCATTATAGACCGTATATGTGTGAGTACTTCATCAACTCAACACTAAATGGCCCGTACGGGGATCGAATTCGCAGCCTTGGCGTTATTAGCACCACGCTCTAACCAACTGTAAAGTGTTTCTCAAGCTGTTTTACACGCTACTGGTCTAATCTGCAGCAGTGCACATGCAACAGGAAATGGGATGAGGTGAAAGAAATGCACCCACTGTTATGTCAACTGGTTACATGTAGATACTGTCTGGTACAGCAACAGACTGGGCTTTTAGGAGGAAAAATATACATGTGTTTTTCATGCTTAAATAATCTCCGCCAATAATTTAAAGGAAAAGCTCACAAACGTCCTCTAGAAGGCAATGACTGAAGAATTCCTATAGGTTGTTCATCAGTGAATGTGGTTATATGGTGCCTGTACTATCACCTCATGTGTCAGCTCTCAGTGTATATGATTCCGGAGAGATGGGAGATATGTATACCGTCTATAAAATTAATGTCTGTATGATGTATACTGTTGAATATATGTCCAATAACACTACCTGTAGTGCCACAAAAAGGCTGTAGAAAAGGTGAAATAGCTACCTTGAACTCTTGTAGCTTGGACATAACCACAGGCATTTGGCGAAGCAAGAGAGGGTGTTTCTGTTTTTTGATCTGATTCCCATCATCCTCTGCAAAGAACCAGCCCTGCAGGTTGTCCTCCTCTAAGCAGAAAAAAAACACACACACACACACACACACACACACACACACACACACACACACACACACAGATACAACTTGATTCAATAAAGTTAAGTATGCAACAGATCGGAGATTACAGAGATCACATTGTTTAAAGAGAATTGTCAGGCTCAGCTTAAATGTCTTCATGCATCTGGACATATGCGTCGTTACCTTGAACAACAACTACTACAAATCAGATGGCTAATAGTGGTGAGTTTGTTAAACATTGGCTATGAGCTGCAAAAATAAAAGCACCCTGTTTTAAACACAGACAACGGTCATTCTCGACATGCATGCACACAATCTGAATAAAACAAATATAGCTGAGGTTGTGTAAACTGCAGTAGGACAGTGTACTGTACCTAGAGCCAACTTGGCCATTTGCAAGTTACTGATCCATGACTGTTTGATTGCTGGGCTGAGAGTATTGAACACCGCGCTGAAGTAAGTGGGTTTACCCATCCTGTCAACAACAAAAAGAGACAAAAAGGTGAGAACATGAAACTTAGAAAGGAAAAAAAGTAGGTTTAGTACTGTTACATTAACCACCACACATGATAAATGCATTTTAGAAAAGAAAAGGTTTTATTAAACTTCTCTGGTGTTATCAGTTTGACTCCATTTGCATTTTCACTCATCCTAAACTGGACGCTCGATCTTGCAATATATTTACACCTAGGGCTGAACGATTTCAAGAAAAGAGTTGTATTGCAATTTCTCTGGCAAATATTGCGATTTCGATTTCAACAACGATTTTTTTTTTTTTTTTTGCAAAGTTTCAGTGCAAATTAATCCAAACAATGAATTCAATAAAGCTAATGCAAGAATGAAAACTTAAGCCAATGGATTTCAAATGCAGGACTGTTTATTAGCATTTGGTGCCTGAGGAACAACAGTCATAACTAAAAAAACGTAACAATAAAAAGAGAGCCTCTTTCTTAAGTAAACTGCTTATTTTACGTTTCCCCATCTACAAAATAT
>JAQQZY010000016.1:16193615-16213302 GCA_030068375.1 Ostorhinchus rueppellii | reverse complement strand
ACCGAGAAAAACAGCGGCTTTGACGATCCGAAAATCGTGTTGTCTGAAATCGCGATTTTCGGTCCAAAACGATAGATTGTTCAGCTCTATTTACACCTATACATAAAGAGTCCAGTAAGTCCTATCTTTGGCATGGCCAACAGAAAAGTCCTCTGGTTGAGTTGAATTGATTATGAGTCTACTGAATGTTGACTCAAACGGTCCACCAGACGTGGGACATGCAGAGGAAATCAATGTCAGTTATCACATTTAGCACAAACTAAAGTAGACATTATGTGTGTGTGTATGGTGGGGTCTTGTCTAAATACATCACTGCCATCACTGGTTGATGGTGTGAAGTGTTGTATTTTGTGTGTTTTGTAACTGAGGGATCAAGAGAGGAATGATGGAAGCACAGCTGTGTTTCCAAACATACCCGTGGATAATCTCACCAGCACAGATGAGGAATGGGGCGAGGAAATGAGAGAGAGAGAGAGGGAAGGAGAGAGAAGTGAATGACAGTTAAGGCTACAGAGACAGAGACTGCGAAAAAGCAAAATCGAGGTGGACCCTTGGGGGACCACGTGCAGTCTATAATAGTGTGTGTTAATGTGTGATGAGAATTTGTTTTGAGAAACAGCTGCAGCTTTTGGTTGCAAACATTGCTGCACGTTACATCCCGTGTGATTCATGCTTCAGTTTAGAGCTGGTGGAGAAACTTGCTTATCCTCATAGACAAATGCACAGCTGTGGGCGCAGACCGCAAAGGGCAGAATGAGAAAGCTGAATATAAGGGGATAACGACCGACACTAAATGAACGGGGTGTGGATGTGTAGAAAATTAGGTTGGGCACCGTTAAACTGTTAATGCTACATTGTGAGGGTGTAAAGGAAATGTTTTTGTTCAATGCTGGATAATACGACCAAAAAATAAACCTATTATTATCAGTATTACTAATTATTACAGTTCAGATTTTTTTTAAAAATATTTTCTCCAGTCAAATCAGGGCTTGTTCAACATTTGATAAACATTGGAACATAGAAATCTTATGAGAGAAGATTAGGGCCACTGAAAAAAAAAAAAAGTAAAAAAAATAAGGTACATTTTTTTTATTTTAATATTCTGAAAAAAAAAAAAGTCAGAATTTTGACTTATTTCTCAATATAACAATAATAATAATAATAATAATAATAATAATAATAATAATAATAATAATAATATAATATGTTGGACCTTAATTCCCCCCCCAGTGGCCCAATACTCTTCTGTAAAACAGTATAATCATTAGATTTTCAATGAAAATACATACTGATATATGCAGGTATGACAGTTACTTTTCACTGACCGTACAGCCCAAACAGAAGCCCAAAGGACAAAAGAAAAGGGTATTTGACTATTATTTAAATGCCAGGCCCTACTTCTGTTTCAGTATTAGTGCTCCAAAGCTATTATAAAAACACACTTGTCTTGTTTGCCTGGCAGCTGGAGTTGGATCCTACAGCGGTCTGCAGCCCGAATCTCCTCTTCCTTCTTCAGAATCAGCCTCTGCAGTCCCGATACCCAGTCCTGGGCCACTATGGGGTTTACATTCTATTTGCACAAGGATAAAGGGTGAATTTGCTAACGTTAGAAAAAAGAAGCAACAAAAACTGAAAAGTCAAAGTCTACTGAAAAGCATGTCAACATCAATATACAAAGTAATTTCACCTTTTACTAAGAGCACTTCAGACTGTTTCATAATAGTTTCAAGTATTACAGATTTTTAATTCAATGACAATGAAACTTTTTTTTCTGATGTTGTGGGACAAAAGCACTCAAAAATATTTCAACACATAATTCTAAAACTTATGAAAAACATTTTTAGGACACATACAATTAAAATGCTGTTTGTATGATTGTGGTATAGTGTTGGGGGGGGCAACACCTCAGTCCTGCCTCTTATTTTCCCTTTCCTATTCCCATCAATCTCTCTGTCCCTCTCTCTTTGCTTGGGACACGTCTCTGAAAAGCTCTTCTGTTTCCCACTTACCCACTCCACTTCTGACAGACCTACCAGCTCAGCACAAACACAGCCTTACACACTCATGCTGTGCTTTGCAAACAAACCTCCGTCCCGACAGCACAGACCCACTTGTGTATGACCGTGGCCACATCATATGACAGACTAATCAAGGCCTGAGGGACCCTAAATCTCCCCCAGACAAATTGCCCACGTTGGCACATTCCACAGTTTAAACACTACAAGACAGCCCACCCTTTATTGAAACCTGAGGATAAATGTATTTTTAAAAGCACTCAACTGCGCTACAGGGACATTTGTCTTTGTCAACGTTCGTTTTTTTGTCACTGGAGGATAATATTATTATTATAAATGTATTGAATTTAACTTATGCAAAGTCTGTACCTGATAGTTTCCTTTGAGACTGCTGATCATGGTGGATATCTGGTTAACCAGGCTGAGATCGTGGATTAGATTCTGTAGGTCTTGATACAGCTGTCCAGGACCCATGTATAACTTGTCTGCAGACACATACAAACCAAAATATTGAAAAACACCTTTTTTCGTAACAGAACCTTTTTGACATATATCAAAAATGGTAAATTGCAAACATATTTTCATACTTAAATTGCAATAATAACAATGTCTGACAAGCCCTGCTGAAAATACTCTACAATCTGAAAATGTCTACATTTTTCCTTACATAAAGGCAACCCCCCCCAAAAAAAACCAAACAAACAAAAAAAAACAAAACAACCCAAGGTCAGTCTGATGAGAACAGTTAAAACAGGACACATAAAGACATGGATCAATAAAGGCCAATCATGCATTTCCCACAGGGAATGAGGGCCGCTCTGCCTACTTGGCAGTGGTTCTCACTCCTCAAAGCTCAAAGAACACTTTTATCCATTAGCTTTCACAGCCCACACAGTATATTTTGCTGCCCATGAAAGGTGATATTGATTTTGAGAATATATGATCCCTTCTCTTCATCATTTGATAGTACTTGTATTTTCCTCCTTATCAATTTGCACAGAATATATCAAAAATAACGATCGTATGCAACGTGTCAAGAGCAGTTTCTGTGGTTGGAATCAAAAGGAAACAATGGTGTGCTTTGTGAGTACACAATGCTTCCCAAACACAGAAGCAGACTCATCAGAAGTCCAACAGGACACAAGTCATTGCACATACAATAAATCTACTCATGTAGATAATCATGAAGGAACAGGAGAATGCTTGTCCGTTAGACAAAATGCCAACTGACAAATATTTTTTTAGGTCATTTCCAATTAACAAGTTGATCAGTCATAGGAGCTCCAATTATAAGCTAACTGCAAACTTTCATCCTGAGTTTCTTCAATACACTCTGGACTCTGTCATGTGAAACAACATGTTAAACTGCCTCAGCGTCTCTGGCACTGAAGTACACTGGGCTTCATTTGTCTCTACTGCTCTGTTCCTTATCTTCTACAATAGTCACAAAATTCGCCTGGTACTCTAACACTATGGCAACCCCACTCTACCGTCTCCTGAAGGCCTTGCTGACTGTGCATTCAAAAAAAAATTAACTCCTGTTTAGTGACTTGCAGCTACTGTGTATTTGGTGCTGTTCTCTTCTAGAATCTGTTTTATTTGTGCTTTAAGTCTGAAGCTACAGAACTCCAAGTTTGCATGAACACACCACCATACAAAAGCATACACACGAAAAAGCAGGACTGCAGTGACATAAAAGAGTTTAGGTTTCACAGATTTTTATGGTCAGTGACCTACTGTTGCATTCCTTTCACATTAATGGATCAAATCACAGCCCCCCCGTGTAACAGCTGCCTATCCATTCAAACCTTTTATTAGACCAGATGAGTAATTAATTATTGGAGTGTGTTATCTACTTCGGTATGTGGAACTAACTGCTCTCCTAGTAAAGCTGTACACAATTTTCATGGCTCATCTGTCTCAGTGAAAACTGAGGGTGAATCAGATCAGGGCAGAAATGAAGAACAACCCCTCCTCCTCCATGCCTCTTATCATGTGTCATGCAAGATGAAGGAGCATATTTATATTATGTAATACTATGCTGTGTTACCCTTAAATGTAATGTTTCTCTACAGTCCACTTCATAAACATGGTGATTTTCATGTGACACAGCTTAACACGACATGTAGAAGAATTACAAGCTCTTCATTAACACTGTCATTTTAATTAGAAAATTGTATCAGTTAAAGGAAGATACACTACGTTTTTTTTTTCCTGTTGTACTTTTTACATTTAGAGCTGAAATATTGTCATGCAAATCAAAATCTCCAAAGTATTACACTGCCTATGTTAGAAAGTCTAAATCATAGATCCAGGAACCATGAACATGCATGTTCCCTAAGGCAAAGACAGGCACTGTATAACTGGTTTTATGTCAGGTCCAACTTTCTGAAAGGCTCTTTGTGTGAGTGCCAAATACCAAGAGTTTCTAACAAAAACAGGCCTGGGAGCATCTTAAGAATCAAGCGAGTCACCCCAGCAATTACACACTTCCTACGAGCCTACAATATCACTACAAATTACATACTGACTGGATGTAACAGGAAAATGTATCTTAAAGCGGCTTGTCTACATGGTGGCCTGATTACTATGCAGTGTAGAGAGGAGATGAACAAAGCAGAGGTGACATCATATGTTGGAGAGTCTTTTCATTGCCTTCTAGAGGGCTGGTCACTGAGCTGCTTTTGGCTCAGCACAGACCCTGAGAAACAATAGTTTCCACTTGCTAAAAAGTTCCTGAACAATGCACACATTCATATGCACACAAACAGATTCCCAAAGAGACACACAAAAATTAACCTGGTTAGGAAATATTTGAACTACAGCAAGGCAAGTTAGCACAGGTCAACAATTAAATTCCAAATAATACTCTACTCTGAAATTATTATGCTGCCCACAAGTCGTTGTTGCTAAATCATACAGTTTCAAAATGAACCTCAACCACATCTCATCTAAAACAAACCCTGCTATTTACGAGGATGCAACAATACACTGTAATCGCATGACCCTTCTAAAGCCTTGAAGCATAAGCTGAGAACCTGTGTCATATAGAGCCCTCCAGTCAGACCAGATGTTAAAACAGATCTGCCACCACCATCTGTTACATACACTCTACGTACACTGTTCATTTAGACGAGTAAAGTATCCCAGGGGAACAGGTAGTGTGGCTGAAAGTGGGGAGAGCTGGTATTAAATGCAGAAATAATTAGGGATGCCCAATAACTATCGGCAATAATAATTATCAGTATGATATTGAAAAAATTGTATCATTCCAACAATTCTGATAATTAAAGTTTTCACCGATAAATAGAGCCCATAATAATAAATCTTAATTGCTTAGTTTTTGCACATTTCACCAGTACACAGTGCATATTGTTGCCTTGCCAAGTGCCATAAAAACCAAGAAGAAGAAGAGGTCTGGATCTGTACATGCTTTGTAAGTAAAAGGGTTCTCAGTTACTTACTATCTGCTACAGCTGCAAGCTGAAGAGGAAGATCAACCAGTTGTGGCTGTTGTTTTGGTCCAGCAACAGTAGAAGAAGAGGGGCATTCTAAAACATAGCTTAATGCCCAAGAACAGTGATCAATCATCATCACAGTTCATGTGAACATCTCTAGTCATGCCCACTTTCACTTTTGCAAAAATCACAACAATCCCAATTTTATGGCTGTCGTCCATGTTATAGGTGCACATTATAGAGAAAAGGTTCAACATACTGTAATGTCTGACAATAGCTTTAGATCATCACCAAATTATGTATGTGCACATAAATAGTAAGTAACTGAAAACCCTTGGTCTATTTTCCATTTCGAGCTGCCCTAGGCTTTTGGTTCTGTAGAAGCCTTTATTTTACTAATGACTTGAAATAATAATAATAATAATAAAAAAAAAAAAAGAGTCTGAAGAATGGAAACTATTGTTATTTGTTATTGGTATTGGTTATGAGAAGTAGGAAGTTATTGGTTATTGGTATTGACTGCAAAAAAACAATTAGCAGGATCACTAGAAATAATGAAAAAAGAAGACAATAATGAAATCTCTATGGCAGTGAAGAGGGGAAGAGTGTTAGGAAGATTCCTGTACAAAGGATCTATGCAGACAATCTGCTTCTCACTATCATCTAATTATCGATGTCACACAGCAGGGGGTCTAGTTTGACTGCTGGGCAATGTCCTACTCACACCCTTCACTCTAATGCTTTGCAAAAATGGGTTGAAATGTATTTAGGGCATAGGGATCCCCAGTGCTCAAACAAAGCCACTACATAACATATAAAAATGGCAGGATTTGTGAAAAGATAACTATGAGTCTGTGACACCTGCTTGCAAAATGTTAAACATTATGTATTAGAGAAAGAGAGAGAGAAAAACATAATAGTGGGATGTGAAAAGGGGCTGGTAGTAATTCCAGCTCACTACCATTGGCAACTGAGAGAGTAAGCCCTTGACCTCAGCTTGAATACATATAACCTCTGAGCGACCAGGGATAATACAAATCACTCTCCAGCTTTGCCATACAGAGTACCATTACACTGGCTCACACACAAAATCTACATCCTAGAATAAAAAACGGTAGCGCTGTGACCACAAAATCATACAGTCTCCCTACGCCTTGTTTGTCTGATCTGCTCCTTCAAAAGTGGCTGAGCAGCTGCTGCCTGTGACAGTGGAGAACCCAGTGGAAAGACTGAAATCACTCGACCAGGCATCCAGCAAACCGGTGTCGTGCAGAAGGAAAAAAAGTACACATTCACTGGCTGGATGGCCTGTGTGTAACAGACACCATTTTAGGGAAGTCGTGAAATGTCCAACAAAATAACTCTATTGTTCTAGCTGTTTTCCATGGATTCAACTGAAGCAGTGTGTAAGTAATGATGAAGAGTGGTGTAGTTACAGACGTATGAGCAGAGACATACCTATATTTGCCTTGAGTCATAGATAACAGCTAACCAGTAGGAAACGCATGCAGTTGACTAACCAATAGGTTTGATTCTGGTCCCAGTTTCTTTAAATCCTCAAATACAGTACTGTGCAAAAGTTTGAGGCAACTTTCAGATTCATCGTTTTTGCAACGTTGAAATGAACGTGCATATTTATTTCTCAGTCTCTTTTCTTCCAATACAAAGAGAAAATACAGGAAATATGTGCACAGCCTTGAAAGTCACACAAAAAACTGAACTAAATGGCTTCTAAAGGTTAAAGTCAGTATGAAGTGTGACCCCTGACCCCATGGCAAGAAGCAGCAAAAACCATTAGAACCATCTGGCATGTGATGAATGAAACCTGGAATAAAAAAATCAGAAAGTGAATGCCAAAAATGTCATATTGTGTGAACAAAAGGATTGAAGACATGTTAAGTGTAAAAGGAAGGTCACACTAAATATGACCACTTCGGTTTATAGAAGCTGTTTTATTCACTCAAACTTTTGTTTTTACTGCTGTATGTACTACAGTGAAGTTGAACAGTTTTGGCATTCACTATCTGATTTTTTATTCCAGGTTTCATTCAACACATGCCAGATGTTCGTAATGTTTCTTTGCTTGTCATGGGGTCAGGGGGTCACATTAAATACTGACTTAAACCTTTAGAACCCATTTAGTTCAGGTTTTTTGTGTGTCTTTCAAGGCTGTGCACATATTTCCAGTATTTCCTTGTTATATTTGAAGAAAAGAGACTGAGAAATAAATATGCATGTTCATTTCAACGTTACAAAAACAACAAATCTAAAGGCCACCTAAAATTTTGCACAGTAGTGTGACAACTCCTCCACTCTCACCATATCATCGTGGGACAATCAGCCTTTCAGTGAGAAACTTTGACCACATCTTTGTCCCCAGGAAACTGAAACATATTGATCATTCACTATCACGATGTGTGAAACTGTGGTTCATACTTGGCTTAGCGTTGATGACCACCTTCTCCCCAGAATGAGGCGTTGGGTAGCGGCTGTGGTCGGCCATATCTTCACTGGATCCGAACTCTAGCACTTCCACAAAGTTCAAAGGCACACTCCACTTTAGGAGGAACTTCTGGTCAAGCGGGGCGCTACCACTGCCACTCCCACTGCCATCCTGACATCTACATGAAACAGAAGCAAACTGAGAAACCCTTCACATACGTTGTTGGTTACATTCCCAAACTCAATAGATATGGATTCATGGACACTCTCACTGAAAGGAAACCAGTTAAATTGCATCTTCTGCTATTCTAGACCCTTTTACCCTCCTGTTTAACATGAAAGCTGTTACATTTTAACAGATGGGGTTGGAGTATTAAATACAACAAAACCACAACAGAAAAATTCACATAATGATTACTTTCCAAAACTGTACAATGATGATGAAAACACAGGATATTGCGCCCAAGGACGGGAGACAGTACAAATTATGGAGGGGGTCTGGTTTGTGGGATGTTATACCGGATATTGGGTGTGGCACACATGAGCACATCGTTCAGTAGGAAGAGACGTCGCTCCTTGGTTTTGACAATTTCACCACGCTCGTTGTAGACTGTCTCCACCATGTCATCAGAGCGGATCAGGTAGCGGCTGCCATTACTCAGAAGCTACATGATTGGATAAGTGAAAGACACTGTGTAAATGTAGACGTTTGGATGACTTAAAAAACACTGCATTTCGAAAAACACAAGGAAACAAAGTACATTAATTTCTGTAATGCCGTCTCTGATAAAACCTAAAAGGTAACACTACCATGTAAATTACACTGTTTTTCTACTCTGGATATGTCCCTAAATTATACAGCACATACATTTTTCATCTCCATGTTGAGTCTGGTTGGTTGTCTAACAGACGGTTGTAAAACAGAAGAGGATATAAAACATAACTATCAATGTTGACCCTGAGAAATTAAAGGCTGAGAAACAAAAGTACTCTGTCCCATAGATGGTATCCAGTAAACACATGTTTCTACACAGATGCAAGAGTAGGAGGTTGTAGATAGGCAAATAATTATACATTGGTGAAAGCTGGTGTTGTGTGCACATGTTGTGCTAAGCCGTGCTCTAAAAATATTCTATTCAGTGGAGATAATGCTTGGTAGAGAATGTGAACCTCGAGTGGCCGCCCACACTGAGACAAATACCATTGCATGTGCAAAAACAATACAAAATCAGCCAAATATCTGCACGTCAACTGAAGTGCAGTATCACAGATGGCAGTACACACATACTGAGCGGTGGGCAGACCTTGTTGAGGTAGCGTTCGTTCATAGCCTTTGCAATGTGACGGATCTCGCAGCGCTGATCAGCTTCTCTCTTCTTCTCATTGAGCTTCTCAGCCAGTGTCTCCAGTTCAGTCAAGGCCATCTGCAGAGGCAGACGGTCTGCATGACCCACTGGTGTGTTCTTCAGCATGTCCTGGTGAAAATGTGTAAAAAACAACAACATACTGTGCAGTCATGTATTAATTAACCACAGGAACGGTAATTAAGTAGACAAATATTTACCCCTAAATTAATATAAGCCGAGTGCATCTAAACATCTTTCTCAATTGTGTTCCTTATATATTTTTTCAATTTTATCCATTACACCTGTTTATTTATAATATATATTCATTTATACAGTAACCTAAGTAGATTACTTGGTCAAATATGCTGAGCAGTTACACTACTTTGAATTGAAATTCAGTAGATGTTTCATATTTCTACATAATTCATGTTTTACTCAAAAAAAAAAAAAAGACAGAAATTCATGTCCTATTTTCAGTCTGAGGTTTTTTACAAGGGAGACAGGAAGAGTAAATATTCCAGTATAAATTAAAGTAGGATTAAAGGAGATCTGAGGGAACCATTTCCCTGCTGTGCATTTCTCTTGCTTCCCCTTTGATGTCAACACTGAAAAACAAAGTGAACTGGTTTTATGTGTAGAGTGCTCCCTCTGCTGGTGAATTCGTAAACTACACTTTGTTTGCCTGCTATTGTTTACTGTTAAGATGTTGCAAAAATTTGAACTTAGAGTACCTGGAGAAGCAGAATGAACTGTGGGAATCTCTGGATGGGTTTCATCATTAGGCCATACAGCGTCATGCGGTCACTGCTGGTCTCCTGACGATGCTGTGGATGAAAAATGGCAATGAAAGTTTGTTGCAGAGTAGTTAGGACTTGTCTACAGATTTATTTCAGGAAGATGATGGGAATAAAAATGTAAAACTACTTTCTGTGATCAGGTAGTAGTAAAACTGGTTAGCTAGTGATATATTTTTCCTTCACACATGCACGGTTTTGACATGTCTGAAATGTATCTACACAAAATTGCAGTTTCCAGCAGCATTTTTAGCTTGTTTGGCTGACATAATTTATCCCTGTGTTGTTAGTTAAAGATGAGTACTAAAAGCTGTGTGATCATTGGGGAAGTCTAACCATTATGAATGTGTAGCTGGCATTCGACATTTATTGTCAGTCATTCTGACTCATGCTTGACAATGCAAATTGCAAGTGAACTTTTACCACCACAATCTGTTGTGAAATAACCTGAAATTCACAGATTATTTATGATCTAATGTCAACACTGACCTTGAGGAATTCTAGGAAACCAGGTTTGGAGGTGCAGGTCTTCCTCACCACTGCCATTGCGGTGCTAAAGTTGTTCACATACTCACTGTAGGCGTCCAGTACCATGGACTTAGAGAACTGTGAAGTACACATTTGTATTATATTATGAAGGGAGTTTCGTAAAGGTGGTGTGTAAGTCTTGTTATTTTATCATGAGATGACAACATGGGATGTGAAGAGGTCAGAGGGCAGTGGACAGACTTCATATGCACATATGTCTCATGTGTGTCTCTATGTAATGCCAGGGGTCACCGCTTTAATTTTGTATAAAAATACCCAGCAGGAAGTAAAGCAGGAGGCAGACTTTAGAAATGAGGTCTTTTGTTTTGAACATCCTTGTATATGCGTTGCTAGGCAGCTAAAGCCAAAAGTAACAGGGTGGAGTATCGGGCTAAAACTGAGCTATGGAGCTGTTTTTATTGGTTTACTGCTCGATATATGGATATGGAGATGTGAATTATATTTTCTAACTAAAAGAAAGCAATAGTGCTCACTGGAAGAATTTATTCATGTTGACCTCAAGAAAGCCTTGTGAAATGCAGAGGAGAGGTGTGAGCTGTTAAGAGGTGTCAAATGTAACAAGATTAAAATGATGTGAAGACACAAGATTAAAAAAACAAGGCACAAAAGATGTGAAAGGCATGAGATGACAACAACCTAAAATATGAAAAGATGCACAACATAAAAGAAAACAACACTTAACAAGACAAAACTTAAGTAAAATGCGATGGTGTCATGATATATTTTTCTATAGAGGTAAAGTGAAGACAACAAAGACATCTTGAAAAAGGCAGAGGAGTGTAATGTTAGATGTAATGTATGCATTCACAATCAGTGCTGCTGGATTTTATCTGTTTCATGACAACCAATGGCCACACCCTGCAACATCCCTGCTCACCGATGCCACAAAGACATCGCCGATCATCTCTAGGCTGTCCCACTCGGCCACTCGGCTGGCTAGGGCGATCTGGAACAGGAAGTGGCACTGCAGGATCTCTCGCACACGGTAGAAGGTCATCTTTAGTTTCCTGTCACTCAGCAGCCTTGGCTCAATCTGCGACAGGGGCTTTTCATATTGCTGAGGGAGCAGATAATTTTAATTGGAATAACAAAAACTTCAAAGTAGCAACGACAATCCCTTTCATTCTAGCCATGTTCGCGCACCTCCAATATCCTCTTCAGTGCGTCAAGGTAGTTCTTCTCACTCTCCAATATGGAACCCAGTATGCATCGTCTCACAAGCTGAAGAAGCATCAGAGCGTTTGTTTTATGGCAAATGAATTGTTAGATTCTGTATGTAAATGGGGATTTCAGCTGAAGTTACATGTTCATTACCTGTTGCTGTGAAAGTCCCTCTGGAGCTGGACTCAAAACTGGTTCAACATTAAAACAGTCCACCTCGATAAAAAGCTCGGACTCTTCATCTTCAAAACAGGCTGACTTCCTCTCTAGAAAATAAAGGGAAAAAAATAGAGGATCTTCTGCAACTTAAAAGAACTAGCCATCATGCCAAAGAGACAGAAAAAAGCTACCATACCTTAACTGAATTGAATAAACTGTGCTATCACTGTTGTAGCATTAACTCAGAAACAAGTTATATTGTGTTAAATTTCTCTACCATACTCAGACAGTGTGTAGTGGAACAGGGACCACTGCTGATGGAGGCAAATGTGTCTTTCAAAGTTCACTCACCGTGACAGAATGACTTGGTTTTGATGAAAGAACGTCCCTTTTTTACAGCAGCTTTGGTTTTCTCAAGCCCATCTTTGGTCCCTTCTTTAGCTGCCTTCACCAACTTTTGCATCTTAAATAAATTAGAACACATGAAATATAAAAAGTGAATCCATGTAATACTATTTTCCTCCTAGGGCCAGGTTTAACACAGTTTATCTATGACGTAAAAGCTACTAAAATAAGCTAAGCAGAATAGGAGCAGTGTTAGAGTAGGGATGGAGAAAAACAACAGGCCATGTGATACAGTTTCATAGAGCAGATTTGACTAGAAACAGAAACTGGGACATCAGTTAAATTACCTGTTTATGTGATAAGATTAACTTGAAATCTCACAAATATAATAGCAGTTATTTAAGTTTAGATGACTTTAAAAACATCTTAAATAAAAAAATATCTGTCAGTTTAAAGTCACTGGTGTCTCAGTTCACTGTAAAAATGGAACAAATGTTATTTAAGATTAGATCCTAAGACTCATAATATTTAATGGACAAACACATGAAGAGACAGGTCAGTGCAGCAGACAGGGAGACAAATGAATTATATGCAAACCCATCACCAGTACCACCACCTCCAGTAGAGCCATTCACATCAGAGCGGGATGCGGGGAACCAAGTCAATGACAGATGCCCAGAGTGAAGACAGCTAGACTGAGAGTAGAGGGTTCGGACTACTTTGTCTAGCACAGGGAGGAGAGGTGAGCCTCAGGTAGTTTACCTTCTGCTCGTGTTTCTGTTTTAGCTGCTGTAGCTCTACCGTCCCCACTGTATTTGCCATTAGATCTTTCATCTTTTTCTCATAGTGTTCTTTCAAGCGTGTCAGATCTTGAGAGAGCTAAACAGAAGCAAAGCAAGCATTACTGGTTTTGGTTTTGGAGTGAGCTTGAACCTTAAATCTTCAGAAAACCAACTGTGATCTCAGAATATTTCTCTGTAATAATTACTAACTCTTCTAGATAAAATATTTTATTTGCTTGAGCCAATTTAACTTTGCAAAGGGGCGAGAAATGTTAAATTTCTCTTCCCTTGTTCATGTGTACACATCCTTTTGACAGCACTGAAGTATGCACTAAAACACAAATTAAAAAGACACTTGTATTAAGAAGATATGATTTTACTATACATCTCACCAGTGCTAGATAATAGTATTCATCTTCTTTCAAAACATTTTTTTACTGTCAAGGTCTTCTTAATTTCTGTATTTTTTTTCATTTATTCCAACTAATTCTACGATAGTTTCTAAAACTGTAAGTCCCGACACAAAACTAATTGGAGGCATGAAAATTAATATAATCGGAGGTAGTTTTTGTCCTACTTTTTTGAAGGCAATAAGGACTGGATTACATTTCTAAAATGCATTTTTTCCTAGGTAGTCCTAGAAAACAAAGTGAAGCTGAATTCTCAAAACCATGAGCCAAGCTGATTTAAAATGCAACTGAAAGCCAGATATTACCTTTTTACTCAGGTTTGAATGGTTGATTCCAAATCAACCATTCAAATAAACTGTAAATCACTGAAATCACACAGTTAAAATCAAGCATGATTAAAGGATTTGTTTCTCTGCTGCAATTCTCACTGCCAAATTGTTTTAAAAAAAAAAATGCTTCTTATCAAAGGATGCATGAGGTGGGTGGAGTAGGAAAAAATGTGTCAAAAGTTTAAGAGAAATTAAGTCCATTCTTCTTCGTTCACAGATGTCCTAACCACACACAGATGTATACAAATACTGGCACAGGGTTGGTTCTTGGCTGAAATGCAGACACTGCATGAGATTGTGACATACACTTACATGTGTCTTCCTCTGGGGAGGCTTCCCCCTCATGAAGGCGTGGGGCAGGCCGTTCTCAGATCGCCCCTCACCATCGCTGGCCTCGTCGTAGCTTTCAAACTCACTGGAGCTCCAGCCATTATCAATGGAGCTGTTGCATCCACCCTCCTCACCAAACTCCACATCATCATAGATCATCTCATCTAGGTCTGTTCATAAAAAACAGAACAGACACTTGACATTACAAGTGCAGCTGAGAGGACAAGTTAAATCAGAAATTCCACTGAAGTCTATTCTATTATATTTACTTATTATTAAATGTTTGATCATAATCTTTGCAGTATATCATTACTGTACAGAATAAAAAGAGAATTGAAATCCTGATTGCAAAACCCCCCCAAAAGAAACTAAAAGCAAAACTAAGTAGGTAGACTTAAGGCAAATGAAAAATTAAAATACAGAACTACTGAAATGAAGGACTGAAAGGTGAAGTTTACTAACCTGTGTTGGAGTCAGAGTTCTCTCTCGGCACATCATCATAAATCACCTCATCTGGGTCTGAACCACAGAGCAGATTTTGACAAAAGGGAATGCATAATAACTCACATCAAAAGTCTAGCCTATTCACACTGCAAACAGGATGTAAAGTGTTGGGGATCTAAAAGAAAGGCACACACTGGGGCCCGCTTCCTCAAAAGAATAGGGAAGGAAGTGTCTGGGAATTGAGATGTGTCAAAAAATAATATAAAGAATGCACTGAGGCAATTACAGAAAGCTGATCCAACTGAAATATGGTTGCATGACTGTTATATATTTATAAATTGCTGCTTACTTTCCATCCATGCTGTGTTGGCAGGATCTGATGCCCATTTAGCCAAAGCATCCTCTTCTCTGATGGGTGGATACTCTTCACAAAAAACACTTGAGGAATATGAAACAAAGACAATGACAACTCAACAGATATACAATGACTTCTGTGTATTTTAAATTAGGTTATATCAATTGTTCCTGACATGAGAAAGCCATTATTTAAAAGTTCAATGAGTCAGACATAACAGACCCATTGGAAGTAACGCCGTGTTTCTATGTGGTACTGGCTCAACGACCTGACTCAGCTCAGCCTTTTTGAGTTTCCATTATGAAAAAGGAGCTGGAATCTGATATCGGGTATTAGTTTTTGGTATCACCTCCGCCGAGGTCCCAAGCGATACTAAACCGTGATGTAGAAACACTGCAGACCACTGATTAGTCAGGCAGTTTTCTCTGTGACTGTTTTACAAAACACAGAAGTAGACAGTAAATACAGCGGTATATTAATCCACATGATGACAGCGCAAAACTACACCAGGGTCGGTCGAACAGATTCAGTCTGTGGTGGTCGAAGTAAAAATTCAGACAAAACAGTACGCAATGAGCGAGTTTTCAACAACTCTTTGAGCAGACGACACAGAAAATAAACACGCCGCACTGGAATACCGAGTCAAGCCAAGTTGAGCTGGTTCCACGTAGTAGAAACGCAGTACAGGAATACCGGGTCGAGCTGGTTCCAGGTAGTGGAAATTTGGCATAAGTGGGGAGTGTGAAGTACACTCTAATAATATGTTGTACTATGAAATCATAACATGACTGTGCAAACAGGCATACTCTAGTATAATACAACACACACCTGTCCACAGAAGCACCTCCACTGCCGACCACTGTAACTGTGGACAGGAAAAAACATCACAAAATGAAAACCTGCAACAACAATAATTTTCTAAAAATTTTTATGCTGGTTTAAATACTTATTAGACTTATGACCTGTTTTTTGTAAATTTGCAAGTAAAAAGATACATTTTGATTTAAAAGGAATAGAACTGTTTACAGAGCTGCAAGTGAAGAAAACCTAAAAGGAAACTGTAACTTTTTTTGAATTCCACCAGATGTCACCATTCGCTCCAAATAACCTAGTGAATATTTTCTTTTATAATTTTGACCTTAATGCTGTAGCCATTAAATTTTCATGATAAGACAAACCTTGGGTTTTCCTTGAAAGTAGTCCCTGCAAAAGTGTTGTAAAATGCCCTTGTGGGAAGAGCCATGGCCAAAATGAAGAGATGTTCATCATCACTGATCACATCTTTGACTTTTCAAACTGTTTCACCAAAACTATTTGGTGAAACAAACCTTGGTTGAAACCTTGATAAGATAATTATAGCATAATTAGACTGAACAGACCAAACGCGTGGATACTTGGAGTTTAGGGAAACCGGAAAACCCTCACAGCCAACACAGATCTTTGGGGAGGGCTAAATTTAGTCTCTACTTCCTTGTGGAAAGGCTTTAGGAAAAACAGGAGAGAAAACTAAAGAGACAGGATGCAATAACTGAGGCAGTATTCCAGCATCAAAGCCTCATCTGTTTCTCTAAGATTGTGTGCACTGATAAAGAAGAGAGTCATAAGATGTTATGAATACCATATCATAATTTAGACTAATCTTTTCAGGAGTTTCCTCTATGTGTAGGCTTTACTTTACCGTCCTCATCCATGGAGAGGTGTCGAATAATGACGGGCGTGGTGTAAGCTGGTGTGATGAGTGGGACACCAGAGGGGGTTGCATAGCCACAAGGCACTGGGACTGAGTATCCTGAAGTAATGCCGCCAGGGCCAGACTGGATATCCTGGACCTCTCGCTCCTTAGGCTCCACTGGTGAGGAAGTTGAAGAGGATACGCCATGCTGCTCCAGCTGCTGTAGTTGGAAGGGAGTGATGTCAATCACAGAGTAGGGGTTGACTTTTCCCTGGGAGGAGGCTGTTTGGGGCACGGCCTCGCTGGACATGTCCTGGCCATCACTGCCTGTGGACATTAAAGAAAAATATATAGATTTACTTTGAGAGAACAATATGCATGACCACAAACAGTCAGTCAACTGATAAATGTGATAACAAGACCTCTTTATTTGCAGTAAAAATTGCAATTTTAGGGACAAAATTTTGAATACTTTTTGAAAATTTTGAGTCATTTTCAATATACGTTCAATACTTTTAAGAAAAAGATAAAGAGAGCTCCCAGGAGTATTCCTTACAGAATACACAAATAAAAAAAAAAATATCCTCCATGTTTTTAAGTACACAGAAAGAATAAAAGGAAATCAGTAAAATAAAAAAATAAAAAAGGATATGGGTTAAAACATATATTTTCTAAAAACTAAACTAATCAAATACTAATTAATCTTTGTATGACATAAAGATGCTTTTAACAGTGTCTTTATTTGCAGGATTACATTTGGCTAAGGACTAAATGGTCAATTGGTTGACATATAGAATATTCAATAAATAATACTGTATGTTCACATTTTTTAAAAAGAAAAAAAGAACAGAAAGACTTTTTGGTAGCTTTGACAGCTCCTGGACAGTGCTACAGAATGACTGAATCAGTGTTTATATGCAGAGCCTCGCCTGCTGCTGTCACTGATAAAAGCCAGACAACCTCAAGCACCAGGCAGCTAGAGATACAAGGTGTCATAAGAGAGACAAGCTGCCCCACTTCAGCATGAGCTGAAGAGGCTTGATAAGAGCCAGATTGGATGCCATGGGGGATTTGGAACATTTTTGGCCTGTGCTTGAAAATTCATTATTCAGATCCTTATTTGCCATCCACAAATTTTCTAAAACAGTAGTGGTCCTGAGAAGCTTTTGTCCCAAGGAAAGACTGTCAGTCACCACGATCCAGCCATAAAATTTAGCACTTTGGGGCTGCAAACCTGTTTTGCCAGGATCTCTTGCTGTGTCCTCATCAAGAAGTGGAGGTGGGGGTGGTGGTAAATCTGTCTCCTTGTCATCATTCCCCTCAGCAGCAGATGTCCCCTCTCCTTCTGATGTTGCTCCACCTGCTGTAGAGGATCTGCTCATGGCAACTGCTTCTTCTGGTGGTGATGGAGTTGTGTTGGTAGTGGTGAAAGGTGCAGGGGGGTGGAGGTCTGTGCTGGCTTTGCTACCCTCAGGGTGACTGGATACACTGTCATCCTGACTCTGATCCTTAGTGCTTGCCGCTAAAAAAACCGGAGGTGCAGGAAGCGGGCGTTCATTCTCTGGGATGTCGTCACCACTGTCATCGAAGTTGAAGGCTTCCCCTTCATCTTCACCTTCGGCAAAGGAAACATTGCCTGCCAATACTAGAAACAGATTTAGGGCCAGAGAGATTAGAAATTAGATTGTTCTACTGAGCAAAATATCAGATGTGAGATACTCTTCAATTTCTAGTCCCTTTTTTAATCTGTGGCTTTATTAAGGATGTGATTTGTTTTGCTGACTGACAATTATTTGTATTTAGAGAACATACCTCTCTCTGAATTTACAGATTATTTACATTTTAAGATATAGGGCTACAGCATTTTGCTTCCACTGCTTAAAACTGTACAGTGCGCACAAAAGTCTATCTGTTCTTACATTTGACATACATCTAAAAACAACTGTACAGATTAGTGAAGAGAAATCAAAACATGTCTGTGTATGCTTTGGGGGATTTGGCAAAGCATAAGTTGAACTTAGGTAGGATTTAACTCTATAATCATATTATTTCACTCAAAGACATCTTTAGAGAGCACTGCAAATACACTGTGGGTGGCAATGCTAGTCCTTGGGCTGTTAAAGTTAAAGGCCTGCGCCACATTCAGGCTTATAATTAACAGTGGGTTTTACTAAAGATGTCTTACAGAGAGTTTTATAACAAGAATCCACACCAAAATTGCAGCAAATATCAGCCGCTCTACTTCATAGCTAAACAAACGAGGACAGATGTAGCTTTTGAAGGCGTCACATACTCTTCAGAGCGCTTACTTGGCAGCAATCAGGAAGGGAACAAAAAATGTCCTTCCAGTTTCCACACAGCAATTAGGCCAGCAGGAAAGAAAGCTGTTCCTCCCTCCAGTGAGCAGTCCAGACTGAGTAGATGCATTATTTCTGATCTGATGAACTGTGACTGTGAGCCTAACTTGGCTAGAGAACATTGGATTAGGAATGTCCAGCATCAATTTTTATAAGATAGCTTTTTATTCTTACTTTGTTGTGCGTGGAATGATAATGACAGAGCTTTATTTTTTCAGCAATGTAGTAAAACTAGAGACTAAAGTAGAACAAGTATTGAAAATCAGTTTGAATTCAGTGTTGTGGAAAATTCTAGGGAAACATTCAAGTAGGGTTCCGTATAAACTCAACCAACACCACAATTTAAAACCAGAAAAATAATTTCCATCATCCCACTCCTGACCTCTTCCACAGTGTTTTCGATTTCACCACGTGTGCAGATGTAGGGGACTCCCATAATTTCAAAGAATGATAGTCTATCTTTGTCACAGGTTTGTTCAAAACATACCATGGATTCCTTCTGCGTACTTTTGTCAGTAGTCACAACTTTACTGAATTGGCTTACAGTTCAACGTATTACTCTCATATCCTGACTCATTTCAAAGAAAACAGGAAATTTTATGGCTCTGGTGTTCATATGTCATTATTCCGTGAAGTGTCCCTCCTGTGAACCCACAGCCGAAATGGCGGTACCTGAGAGCCGCTGGTCTGTATTTGCAGAGCAAATCACAGAACCAAGTCCATCTTTTGAAAGCCTATC
>JAQQZY010000016.1:16178461-16193515 GCA_030068375.1 Ostorhinchus rueppellii | reverse complement strand
CCGAAATAGCTCAGTTGGGAGAGCGTTAGACTGAAGATCTAAAGGTCCCTGGTTCGATCCCGGGTTTCGGCATTTTGACCTTTTACCCCAGTTGCAAACAAAGCCATATTTTCAGAAGCCTTCCACAAGACTTTCCAGAAACATCTTGCTTTGTTGCATGTTATTTGTACTTCTTCCCTAAGTACATTTTGACATTGAACAGATTAGGTTATTCTAGATATGTAATCAAAACAAATGAACCTTGTGTGCTGCTGGTGCTGTGCTATGCAATGCCTCCAGGTCTTAGCAATCCACCGATAGTGACACAGTAAAATGTAACTCATAGAAACTCTTTAGCAAGCCTAACAACTTTGAAGTCTCTCACAGTAATGTATACAGCTCTAAATCACCGACACTGCTGCCCCGGGCTTTGACGGTTGGTACTTCCACCCTGTAGTCAGTGTGAAGAAACAGACTGTGACTAATGTTTGAGGTCAACACCCTGACCCTCTGTCTATCCACTAAGAGCCCATGAGAAGAGAAGTGCAAAGAGCAACTCTGGAATCAGAGATATTATCTTTCTTTTCCCATCTGTGCAGCAATGAATAATGAGGTGTAACACAGAGATAAGGCACAAATAACTAGACAACAGTGTGTAGCAATCCACAACTGCGGAATGTATGTTCAAATGCCAATAATTATCTTAATATGCACTCAGATCCTATCTTTGGCTTACCAATGATGCACTTATCTGTGCCAGCATAGAGCAGAACTTGATTTGATTGAATGTACCCAGATGATGTGTCACAATTGTCTATTGAATAATGGAGTACATGTGAAACTAGTGTGTGTGTGTGTGTGTGTGTGTGTGTGTGTGTGTGTGTGTGTGTGTGTGTGTGTGTGTGTGTGAGTGAGTAATGTGACCATTGATAGCTGTCTGTGTGGGTATGCACGCCTGCAGCTTAATTATAGGGACTGTGCTGGATGCTGACCTTAGAGAGCAAGCTCACAGATGTTCATGAAAACACAAAACCACACATGAGCATTATCTAGCTCTTCTAAACTTTTCATACTCCAGCAGCAAACTAAACAAAACAACCTCACTTTGTAGCATTTTTCTAATATTTCTGTTGTTGTGAGCGTGCAAATGCAAGATTATATAAGAAGTAGGCACATGTACACATGCTGACACAAACACATAGGCTTGCTAAAGAGACCATTGTTAATTCATAATAACAATATGGATTCTGTTCTGTAGGCCCATGTCCACTCTGCTGCTCGGTGGTCAGCTCAAATGAGTCACCAAGTTACGATCTGCTCAAGCATCGCCCTGGCAACAAAGCAAGGGGCTGGCCAGCTGGAGACGAAGCATTTCTCTGGCCTGTGTGTGTGTACTTCTACAGCAGTATTTAGTGTAAGACTGAGGCACATTGTCTGGTATTCACAGCAGCATAGCACATTTCACCCTCTTCATTCCCTCGTTCCACTGCCCACGCACTCCCCCAACAGTGGAGGAGCAAACGAGAGGAATCTGTGTTGTTTTTGTCCAGCTTCACTAGCACTCCAGGAATTAATCTCCTCACAAAATGACCTACAGTGCCCAGCAGGTGTTTGCGATTTGTCTATTTCTGGCAAACATACATACATATACACTGACAAGGAAACACTACAAACACAATGTTATGCCATTGCTTTCTAGTGTTGGTGCTTATTATTAAAGGAGAAGTGAGGTCAGTGAATTCCTTCAAAGCACAAAAAGCACTCTGAATGGCCCGTACGGGGATCGAACCCGCGACCTTGGCGTTATTAGCACCACGCTCTAACCAACTGAGCTAACCGGCCCACAACACCCCTAACTTTAAACTGTGTGTTGCTACATGTTAGCGTAGGCTGACACAATTTTTACTACATATTTATTCACAGTATGTCCCTTAAGAGAACACAAACTTAATACAAGGCTCAACTAAATAGCCGGCAAAGTGCATAGCATGTGTGAGTGACAAGAATTTGTTGACTTTACTTTCTGGAGGTGGGGGAGGAAAGTCTTCCACGTCCATGCTTGCTGCTCTTCCCCTGCACAAGCTCTTCAGACGGCAGCATGAAGGGGATCAGCTATGCAGACATGCATTCCTAAAGGAAAAACACAAACGTCATAAAGCGGCAGCATAGGCGGGGTGATAGACACAGTATTTCCAAATGAATTTAGTACTGAAGAATGTCTCCATACATCATCTGTAAGGCATTATTTGCTTTATATGTAGGTCAGTTTCCACCAGCCTAATAACATGCCTCATTCTCAATCACAGCACTTATGAACATAGTTGTGGTGTTGTCACAGCCTGGTACCTTCTGTGCTAACAGCAAAGCTAATTCAGACAAATGCATGAATTAATGAGAACAAAAGTAGCTCTATATGCTCTTGGGCTCTGTTGACACTACAATATGTCAAAGTATTCACAGCAGTCTCATATGCTAATTGTGGGCGTGTGTAATGTCACGGGTATGAACAAGTTGACCACCATTACAATGAATGGGTCACACCATGAGGGAAAACCATTGTGAAAGAAGAGTGGTGGGGATCTAGTGGTGGTCTCTATCACTTAATCAAAGTTATTTAAAGCATGTCACTGTTAGATGTCTTTTGTTTTGTCATTGTTCAGATAAAAGGTTGTGGAGATTCCAACAAGTTAAGAGTAAAACATTTTAAAGACTTATTTAAGAACATTAGGAATTCAACTTCAGACCTATTTCTGTTCTTAACCTGCAGTTACTCATACTGAATTAAAATAACAAATTTTTACCACATTACAATAAGCATTACATCACACTAGCTTGTTGTGTTCTGATCAGACTGCACAGTCTGCATTATTGGTTATATATGATTATGAAACATATCATAATCACACATTTTAAGGCCTAGAATTCAGATGAGTGGATTAACTATGGAATGCCTGCAGATACTTTGACTCATTTCAGTCCTCTTTTACTTTATTCGAGTATGGTCTTTTTGATCAAAGGAACACACTGAAGAGTATGTTTCACACAAGGAGATACATTTGCACATTTTTTTCAACAGAAGATATCAAATACAATAGATTGAATATCATAAAAGACACTAAGCTATCTTCTGTGTAAGAATAAGCTGTTGTAAAAGGGCTCATTATACCACAGGCAACAAAAATATTCTGATGTAATTCAAAACCCAAGCAGGTTATCTGTGTGTCTATGTGACCCCTCATGGAAGGGTGATACGAACTTAACTTTTGATTGAAATAAAGATCATCAGTGGCAGTATGTGTGAATATTAAGGTGAGAGGTCTAAGTGATATTTTGACTGAATAGGCAACCAAACATTTAGGCCTGGGGAAATGTCATTAGCATGCTAGGGCAGGAGAGCCCTTTGGTTCTGCATGGGCATGAGGTGTTGCATTCCTCACCAGCAGAGGCTTTGTTTGTAGATTTACAATTTGTATCCAGAGGTGACAGTTTCTGTCAAAGACGTCCGCTATAAAAAAAAAAAAAAGTTGTGCTATTGACTCACTTTTTCAGCTTATACTATTCTCTAGAACAGATGACAGAGCCATGACATCATGCTGTAACATAAAGCAGCCATTGTTGCGGCATGTATCCTCTATATTCCATGTATGCAGTCTCCTATAGTGCAAGATGAGCCACAGCAGACGTTCACAACTGTCTATTTCTGACTAAGACGAACCTACACCACAACAGCACAGCAAAAGATAAGTCATTGTGAGACTGAAAGCTTGTTTTGTCTACAAATAATGTGAAATCCTCTGCTTCTTTGTCCTCCACCCTATTCACAGGGCACAAGGCCAGAACAGTGGATGTGAACACACAGGGCCAGTGTCTGCTGAATACAGTGTGGCTGACAGGGGCAGGTAGAGTATGCATAGCCTGAGGAGAAATAGCCCGAACAATGGAGAGGAATCCAAAGACAAAAAAGAGAAGCTCCAATTTTATATAGTGCAACAAATGATGACGGCTTCTTGTGGTTATGTAGCACACAGTCAAAGAAAAGTGGTGTATGGCTCTTAAACAGGTAGTTACATGACGCACTTCTAAACTGACTGGCACAGGTTGGATGATAACTAACAGCTGAACCCTGACAGGAGTTTAAAGGGTGGGGTGACTCATTTCCCACTTCAAGTGCATTGTGTGAGCTGTAGTACAACAGGGGAATGGTGAAGGGGAGGGGAGATGAAAATGTTCAGTTGCGCTCTTCTTGAAACAGGAGCAATGGAAGAAAAAAAAAAATACAAGGAAATAATACACATTAGGCTAAAGTTGTCTCACTACAGTGTCTCCTGCAAATATCACCGCATGAACACAGTGGAACAAAAGCAGGCAGGTAGTTAATGCTGTGTCTAAACCTTTAAACAGGGATGGGGTAAAATAGCTCCAATAACTATTTTATTATCAGAAAAGGAGATGTAATAATGCATGTGGACAAAGCAGAAGACACAAGAAACAAAGTCAAGCTTCATGGGTGATGACAGGCACAGCTGAGCATGTTATTACATGTCATGAACCAAGGTGTGCTCTAGTACAGACAGGAAAACAGTCATCTGCAACACCTTGGAAATAGAGCCAATGAATTCACCTTGTTGTGAATTTACAGTAACCTATGTTAAAGACAAGTCAATGACAAGCCGAAAACATATGTTGACAATACAGCATGTATGGTATGTAATCTGTAGAGCGGAAGAAAAACTGTCATTGTGGTCTCCCAATGTAAATAATACAGCTGTGAAGAGACAACTCATTATCACATCCGTTATTTAACATGTTTACACATTTGTCTTGTCTTTTTCCTAATCATTAAATAAGAGCAGAGCAAAACAGATACAAAATCCATCTTAAGCATACATTTTCTCTAAACATATAGAGTAAGAAGTTCTCAAAACCAATCTTAATCGCTCCATAAGCTGTTGTGCATCAAATGGTATGATTCAGTAAGGCATTTTGATCCTTCTGCAAAGTGTTATGGAGGGCACTTAATGACAAGTGGCATTCCAAACACGAGCCTTAAGTCATAAACAAAAGCCTGGAGCAGAGGGTGGTATGGAAAGAGAGAGACTTCTAGTCTGCTGTGAGTGTCGGTCTTTTGCTCTGCAGCTCGTTGGCAGACTGTTTTATTGAGCAGTGTGTGTCCCAATCTTCTGCTCCTGCCAGGATTACAGTAATCAGGCCTCGAGCAAAAACAGCAGATCCTAGGCCTACAAAGCATGGATGGACAGGCTTAACAAAGTAGTGTATTTGTAGAAAGGTTCAGGGGAGGACAGGACAGTACCACTGGCATACTAAAGAGGAAATGAGGTACATCGTTCAATCAGGATCACACATGAAAAAATAACGGCATTACTGAAAAAGCCCTCGTACTCCAGGCTTATGTAGTGGATGTGGAGTGTTATTAGCATTATGTAACACTTGGGCAACATTGTATTTTCCATGTATTTGGTATTACTGACTGAAAACATTTGTAGCCAAAACAAAAATCAAGATCCCTCTCAAAAAAATAAAATAAATAAATAAATAAAGAGGAATTACCTTCCCTTGTCTGACCTGAACAGAACTGGAAGCAGGTACAGACGACCAAATAACTGTGTCACAATACCAGAGATTAGTCTTGATTTTGAGTCCAGACTCAAGACTACTTTGGTCTGTTCAAGTTGGTCTGGACTGTGTTTTTACTGATTCGTTCTCAACTCGGACAAAGACGAATCAAGATTTTCGGTCAACACCACAGCTGCAGCAATATGATTATGTTTCCTGTGCCTTGTCTGATTTATTCGTCACTAAGATTACAGTGATTTCATAAAAACATTCCTGTTTCAACAGCCGAGGTAATTTGATATTTTTGGAGAAGCATCTCTGCTTGTCTGGATGAGATATCAGACTTTTGTTACAATATTTGGGAAAGTAAACCACAATGGGTTCATCTGTAATAACAGAACCCAAACAAAATGTCAACTCCCCTCCTGTTGGAAATCACCGTCAAGATGACTGTTATTTCAGTGTTGAGATAAAAAAAAAAAGGAAATTGTTTGCCGATGTTTTATCATTCTTGTGTAACTCTTTGAAAAACAAGTTTGCCATAATGTCCTTGCTGCGAATCAGATCTTGTCTTGGTCTCACCCAGGCCTGTAACAGGCCTCACATAACCAGCATTTATTCATTTTTTGAAAAAGTCATTATTATTTTACATAATGGCGATAATTATCTCTGCTGATTAGTTTGACCCTTTATAGTTCACTGGAACCATAAAGGAAAACCTGAAATTCAACATTCCAACCATAGTATGCTATTGGAGGATATAATAAGAGTTCACTGCTTTTGTGAAATTTTTCAACATTTTTTGTTGCTATATATAGAAAATAGTGCTGTCAAATGATTAAAATTTTTAATCAGATTAATCACAGGGTTGCTGTTGATTAATTTCTGTTAATCACAATTGAATATCATTCATTTTTAATCTATATTAATAGTGTTTCATTTTGCATGACCAGACTCAAGAAAGAAGGTAATATATATGTGCACTTAGCATGTTTGTTGCAAGCTGGATGACGTGTTAGCAGAAGTGCTAGCAGAATAACTGACGAATATATTCTTCATGTTAATGTGGCATAATAAATTGGAAGTGCTCAAGTGAAAAGAAAGCTTCTTCCTACAGTGTGCACAATACTTTATGTTGGTCAACGATTCCATCTTGGGGTTTTTTGTACTCATATTTCACATCAAGAGGGTCAAACATGCTGTTTAGCATTTTCCATCTTTATGGGTTGGTTCTGCTGCCTGTCACAACCAGATCAACTGCCCATTTGAACATGTGCAGCAGTAACACTACTTGGACAAACTGCCCAAAATGCATTGGCAGACACATTCAAAGTCATTCAGATGGGTTAATTGCATTAAAATTTTTAATCAGATTAATCATGATGATGGATTAATTCGCATTAACGTGTTAATTTTGACAGCCTGAGTATAAAATGAAAGTCAATGAAGTTACCATATTTGGTTACTTGCCAGTAAATGGCAAAAAAAACAAAACAAGAAAAACACACATAAGGTGAAAGGAACATGTATTTTAGAACATTAGAATATCACTGTTAGAACATTAGACCAGTATAAGCTCTGATCCAGACCCCAGTCCACATCCACATTACTCCCTTTGAACATCATTCCTTACATTAGTACCATTACTTCATGGTACCTAACAAAGCAGGTACACACACTGTTCATGCACAGACGGACTTTACAGACCCTGAAGACCACATTGGGCCTGAGACTGTTGACTCACTGTCCTCACTGTAATTGTTGCTGTCCCTGTCTGCATGTATGCAGAAATTACCAAAAATAGTCACTTGCCATATAAAGGGTTAAAAGAACCTAGAGTGAAACTAACATGATTAACACATCTTATTATTGTTTGCAATTGAGTTCTTCCTAATTAGGACTAACTATAAATTCTGTAGCTTGGTAAAATATTTTACAATGAGCTTTATATATTAAGGTTATGTCATATCTGCCACAATCAACTGATAGTAACAAAAGGCAAACAAAAAAGACAGCCTAAGTCATAAGATACGACAGTATACAAAAGTAGTAAACCACCATTAGGTTTTTTTTTTTGTAATTATACAGACCACACATATGCAATTCTCTGATATACAGAACATATACTGACTTTAGCCTAGATTTTTTTTTTATGGTTCCAATACTATGTACATATTTTCTGTATTTTCTCATTGTATCTGAGGAAAAGAGACTTTGAAATAATTTCTATGGTCATTATAACCCTAGCAAAACAACAAAACTAAAGGTTACCTAAGAATTTTGCACAATAGTGTATGTTTCAAAAGTCTATATCAATAACTAATTCTTCTTTACCAATTATTATTATTATCAATCAATTATCAATTGATATTCTTCTAATCGGTATTATTAGACATATACTGTGGTGGCAGCGGCATAAAGTTAATCAACAACTCAAATTTCAGTGTTGTGATAGTTCTAGTATTGCCTTGATTTTGTTCATATATTGGTCACGGCTTAGGTGTCTTTACGATAACACTATCAAATACTAAAAAACAAACACCTATAGAAAGACATCATCAAAAGTGAAGCCATAACAAAGACGAGGAAGAACACTTCAATGTTCTTAAGCTTCAACACATGAATACACATTTGTTTGGAAGCCATAAATTAAATAATGAAGCCTGGGTGACATCAGCCATAGTGTGATCTGTTCTTTGAATCTAAACTCAAAGGATCTATGCCTCAAGTAGGAATAAAATGTAAAACTTTCATACTATCACAATATATATATGTGGCTCAACCACCAGCCTTGACAACACTCCACTCCCCACCACACATCCTGACCTCAAAAGGGGTGGAGAAGATTGTTGAGCACTGCAAAGTAAAAACAGGCACTAACTCCCTTGCAAAAGTGAATCCTGCAGCAGAAGGCAATCTGTAAGACTATATCCAAAAATAAATAACATGAAAAACACTGCTGATGAATTCTAATCGTCATTCCTTTGCCATTTCGTTACTGTGGTAGCAAAATTCTTCTCATGATGCCTTTTTTACACATCCACCCAATTCCTTACTCTGTGTAATATCACCAACCCCCAGCACACAGTCAACACAACCAGAGGACCAGAGGCAGAGCGTGGTATTCCACATCAGCCACCACATATAATTAAAGGCCTAATGGGTGTGGATCATGGAGAAAGCGTTTCAGTAGTTAGACCTTCAGGGCTAAAGTAAATTTTTATTTGATGTCAAAGGTGCCAACAAGACACGTGAATAATCTGGGTATGTTCAATGTCAGGGTTATGACAAGAAGAAAAAGTATCACTGAGAAAATAATGTTATTATCCAGAATAAAACTGAAATACATTTTCAGAAACATGAAAACTAAAAAAAAAAAAAAAAACAAGGTAGGAAGATAATATCAGCTTCATTTTCTCCCACTATTAATGGTTCAAGGTTGTCAAAAATGAAAAGCTATTTTGTTATTTTACTCAACTCATACTCATTGACCTTTACAAAAATTTAAATTTTCTTCATAATACTTTAAAATTAAATAGAACCAAATAAAACAATGAATCTCTCAAAATAAAATGACAATATTTATGCACTATGCTAATAAAACTGCAATGAAATCAAAAGCCCAAGTCATAGCTATAATAACTCTGGTGAATGTTAGCCTAATTTACACAAACCTCAGTAATTTTCAAAAATGTATACCCTGTTACACCCATATGGACCTCACCAGAAAAACAACATGCCACAATGTCACAGGGTTTAATTTTACATTGACTCTAACCTGAGGATGCTGTTCTCAATGAAAGACAAAGTATTGTCCAGGCCAGGTCTGGTTTGGGCACCAGTGGAAAAAATTAATGACTGGAGCTATTACATTTCAAACATACTGTCCATGTGAAAACAGAGGCAACCACAATATTGGCTGTCACTTGCAAACGGTCTCCACCCGCCCAGTGAGCCACACCAATGCTCAAGGCCAAAAAATTTCACATGAAGATTGCAGTGGATCAGAAGCAGCTCCGAGGGGCTTTTGTTGACTGCCTGAGTGTAAGCTCTGAGGCCATTTTAATATGAATGGAGCCTCCTGATGACACCGACTTCAAAGCGTCACAAGTGTAGTGTTTGTTTTGATTAGTCAAATCTATCAACATTAACATAAGGGGAAATTACCCCCAATAGCTTACATAATGCAAAGAAAAGCATAATGGGATTCAGCAAACTAAATGTGTCTTTGTCCCAGCTGCTAAACAAATGTGTCCTATTCAAGCAATTTCACACATCCACCTGCAGCAGATCTGTGGTTTTCCTTTCCCAGCTGGTGCTGAACTATGTGTGGATCATACATGGATTATTATGGAGTGGTGGGTCAACAGAGAGTCCATGACTGGCTTCCTAAAAATGTATGGTATGCCTTCTTCACAACCACTATGTTCACTGATATCCTCGGATTAGTCACGGTAAAAAAGAGGACATTTCCGTGAGCTGCTATTGGCAAAGTAACATTATGGCCTTGTCACAATTACTTAACAATTAACATTTTCTGGCATTACTCCCCTGGACTTCAGCTGTTCCCCAAGACTAATAATAACAGAAGACATGGCAGTTTGGTTACATCTCAGGGTTTTGTGTAAGTGTAACAGTGCTAGCATGCAGTTTCCCATCCAATGTCTTGTTCCACAGTTAAAGCAGATGTGACTTAATGAGAGGGAAATGTCACACTAAAAGCAGCCCATGTCTACACGACCCACCTGAGTGCTTACTGGAAGAAACCACTGAGATTTTGATCAAGTAAAATTGATTGGTGCTCCCCGGTGAAGCTTCTCTAAGTGCTATTTCAGTGGTGGAAGGAGTTAAGCATGTGTGTTTGGAGCCAGGTCACCCTGGTTATTTGCTAAACAAATTACCAGTGAAGACTTTTGTGTACATGCACGTGTGTGTGACCCCCTGAATTTTCCATCTCACCCTTGTGGTTACTGAGTGCACTAAACATCTATGGCAGCAGATAAGGATGAAGACCAAAGTGTTCTTTGTGTATAAGTATAAAGCATATTTTTGTAGACCTAGTAAACATTAGTAAAGATCCATGAATACCCTTGGCTTTCAATGTGCTCATGGAAACTACTCAAACGACAAAGTATAATTAAATCATGGCTTTACTACCTGTTTAGACTGATGTTCCAGTTGACTGAAGCTGTGAAGGACTTTTCACTGAGGAATGCTATGCATGACTACTTGAATTTGTAAAGTGGATGACCGCTAGACCCCAGTAAAACATCCTCACTGAACTAGTTAAATCAAAATGAACAGAACGCTTAAAAGTATTCATTTCACTCAGATCTTAATATGCAAATGGATATGTTTTAATTAAACTTTAAAGTAAAGCAAAACACGATCTGAAAGCTGCAGCTGCGTCCTTGAAGAGACACGTGTGGTAAGAACTCAAACTAAACATCTGTTAATGTCATACATTTAAAGTAATGAAGCCTTATAATATTTTACCCTCTTGTATAGTTAAGTGTAAAAAACGTACGAGTTTATATTGTTTGAGAGTTCTGCATTTCAACAGTACGACGCATTTATTAACACAACTATAGCTACAAATGAGGTGACTGTTTAGTTTTCGCAGATAACTCAGTATATTAGTTACTAGCTAACCCGTTACTGCAGGTAGTTGACAGTGATGGCAACTTGGCAAAGTTAACTAAGGCGCCACGTTATAACCATCTCCCTCAATCTGAATTAAATACACTAGAGCCACCATGAAACACAAAAGACCTTTTACATGTCGTGCCAAACACTAATTAACATAATGTTAACGCTAACCTGGACGAACATAGCTAATGAAACAGTTAGCTAAAAATGAAAAAGAAATAGCATATTTAAAACTTTGTCAGAAACTTAGAAAAATGTGCTCGACTCACCACTTTTTGACTTTTGCCCAGGAGAACTGCCGTATTCCTTCGCAGTAATAGCGCCGCAGGTGTTACATGCGATACATTTCTGACTTAAACATGAAATAAATTACATCAAAACATATTCAGTTTTCCCCAGCGTCCTTCTTTAACTTGACTATCTTCGATGCAAGCTGACTCCATCCATGGAAAACCTCTACCTCCTCCTGGAAGCTGATTGGTTGTGGGTTTGACTGAGGGATCTCTGATTGGTTGTGCGAGACGTCAATTTTAAGTCCATGCTGTTCACGTGACGTGTGAGGTGGCTGTCTTTGAAACAGCTGTGGTGATGATGTTGCATTGTTTTGTCCAACTTCAAGACAAAAATAGCGAGAAAAGTTGCTTTTCTGCGTATTTGACCGAAAAGACTATCCACAAAATCTTAAACAACCGTCTAATGATCTGGAATCTTAAATAACTGTAACTAAGCCTATCAATGCATTGAAATAATTCAGGTAAAATTCAGTTTGTCAAGTTATCAGCAACATCAGATATGTATTTTGAGTGGGTTTCTTGTTTGTTTGTTTGTTTTTGGGAAATATTCTGTAGCATAGGAACACCAGTAAAACTATTCTTGTCTGACAAAAGACACTGGTGAAGTGCAGTTGTATTCATTTACTTTATATGTTTTGTTGAAAGACTAACTTTTCCTTCAGTTTTCTCAGTTTTGATATAGCCTTTGAATTTACTCAGATTTTTAAAAAAATATATATGTCTATATTGTTAGCAAATTTAATCAGGATTGAAAAAATGCAAACTATAGGCAATATTATTATTTTAAATGCCAAGGACATGGGGCTGGGAGGGGGTGTTACCTGTTACCCAGGGCCTGCTGCAGGGAGAAAGCCTGGAATGAAAAAGTTTTTTGTGACATTTAAAAAAAAAAATCATATTAATTAATGTCATAATGTTGTCAACCTGCTTCTGGTGCATTTGAGTGAGATTTAATACCTTATAAAAACTATTTTATCTGGAAAAAGATAAAATAATTACTTAATTCAATACATGAAGTAGAAAACAGTTCTCAGGGAGTGCCATGCCTCACAAGTGTGCATCAGAAAGTAAAAAGAGTTCACAGCAAGAAAGGAGCAACAAGACAAAACATGACTCATGTGCCTTTGCAGGTATAGCCCAGCAAATGGTTTGTTGCATAGCAGACACATATGTAAATCAATGTTTTCTGTGTAACAAACCATCGTTTCTGTGATTTTTTTTTCATGACAGATGCCCAACTATAGCTAATGGTCTAATTTCAGTGAAGTCTAACTTTTTTACTTTTATTATGTTGGAAATTAGGCATTTTCTCAATATAGAGGCTAAACTAAGATCACATTTATTATATTTGTCTAATTAAATGGGGAAAGTGTGTATGACAATTAATCAAGTAAGCATGAGGATCTGATTTCATGTTTTACTGTGAAAAAAGTGTCCAACTCAGTAATGTGAGAAATACCAGCAACATGCTTGTTACTATCCTGCCACCTACAGGCAGGTTGTATAGTTTCTAGTGCACAATATGAAGAAACCATGATCAAAATCAGTTACCATTCATTCAGTTTTATTTCATTAAATTCAAACAGCTCAAATTTACAGATTTTCCTAAATAAACATTAGGTAATGGTTGTAAAATTTGGCATAAACAATAGGGAGTTCTCCCTCATCCTGAGCATCCATCGTTAGAATCCAAGATGAACATTCAACACATATGATCCAAGCCATTTTGGTTAGAGAATTTATTGTTAAAAAATACATTTTGTCACTATACTTATAGGTTTATTGAAATGTGGATTATTGAAGTTGTAAACAGAGAGCCAGCACGGGCTTCTTGCATTTACTTGATAGAATTCTGGATTTTACAATAAATAAGTCTGTTTTAGAAACAACACCTCATGTAAAGTATATCCCCCTTTGTAAGATTTAAAAGAGAGTTTCTTTGCAGGAAGTTATTTGATTAAGACAGCAGTAACCTCAAATTCAATCCAAGGGAACATAATGTGTAGGGTCTGACACACAGAGATCAACAACTGATTTTGTATTTGTACTGTACTCACATGACTTAATATCACTGTGTAGATCTGCTGTCACTTTTCCCCCTCACAACACCTAAATTTAAAGGGAACACACTGTTCATTATAAAAAGGATGTGAATATTTTTTTGCATGCAAGGCACTTTTCTTCAGTCCTTGTGTGCTGTACTGTAAACTTAAGATGCAAACATCAACTCAGATTAATAAAACTAGTAAAAATGAAATGTCTAAAACCATAGAGCTTATAATCACTCAGATATGAGAAATAGTAGTATATAAATCTCACATACTGAGAAATAAGAGGCAGCGGATTCACAATCTTATCTAAAATGAACATGAATATGCACTTGCATCCCAGTCAATTCTTCAGTTCCATCTTACAGCTACTTTCTCTAACAATAAATACTTCTTTTACTTGACTGGGCAAGAGTATTCAATGCTAGACTCAGTACAAAGGACAATCCCAGCCTACAGGAACTTGACATCAGGACAATGAGGTCATTGTGAGGAAAAAAAAAACCCACAACAAAAGACTATTTGAAATTAAAACGCCATAAACAGGAATAAATACCTTTTTTTTATAACACTTCTTAAATTCAACTAATCAAAAGTACTGCTTTAACGTGCCTTAATTATGCCTCCTGTTGGGACAAAAAAGCCCTTGTTTATTGGACTATTCCAGAGTTCTCCCTCCACTACTAGAGAAAATTCAGTTACAGGCTTTTTTTTTTTTCCCATTACAAAACAACTGCAAAATCTCTAATCAAAGGGGATTCCCAGTAAAAAAACAAAAAAAAAACCTAATGAATAAACTAATCTAATTATCCTCCCCGTAACTAGCACTAATAACAACTTGAGTAACTGACTTTAAGGAACTAATTCTTTGAACCAATTTTCCAGCCTAACGTGCCCAATCAGAGGTGAATAGCGAAGCTGTCAGTGCCAGTGTGGCTGTGCATGACAAAAGTCACATTCTACGTATTCATGAACCACTGGGTTGTTTGATGAGCATTGAGCAAGTCTCACTCGTATCCTAAACTGAAACATGCACTGTACTTGTAACCTGTGACATATCAACCGGACTTGACAATCAGTAGCACTAAATCCAAGCCTGATTTTGCCTCACAATAAACAGAGTTTTAAATCTGGGAAGAATGCTGCGTCACTTTTCAAAATGTGAAGCAAACAATCATGTGATGGGTGAAGTAGATATTTCACAACATTTTCCTAAAGGCGATACAAACAAGCAGGGCTCCATTCCACTGCAATGTAAAACCACACCTACTTATTAAAACCCAACCATGTGGAAAATTAAAATGTTTAAGCCTGAAACTAAAGCCTGATGGAAGACACTGCAGCAATGTTTATGTTTAGCATGATATTGCCAGATGTGGGCACTTGGGCCACAAGTAACAAAGGATCTTAATAAAAACAAAAGAAGCCAATAAAAATACATGTCAAAACTCCCATCTATGGCTCAGGTGGTAGAGCAGGTTGTCCATTATCCGAAAGGTTGGTGGTTCGAA
>JAQQZY010000016.1:16120566-16134145 GCA_030068375.1 Ostorhinchus rueppellii | reverse complement strand
ACCATCATATATACTGAAAACATGAGCTAAGCAGCACTTTGGTCATTTGTTTTCTGATTCATTTTATTAAACTATGTAAGATTTAACACATTTAATGTCTGAAGCAGATATTTTCTAAGAAACTGTACAACAGTGTTATGTTCCAGCAGTGGATAGAAAAATCATTCTGGGTCTGAACAGTGTTTGCATTTCTGTGAGGGCAAGATGAAAAGAACTTTCCATCTTAGACCAAACTTCAAAACTGTTTTTAAGGTGTAGAAACAACAGATATTTTTAGAGGAAGATGAATGTATTCAGTGTGAATACTTTCAATAACACACATACACTAAGGCACAAACAAGTAGCACTGTGCCAGTGAGGCTGATTAACGTGAGACACAAAGGCAGTGATTCAGCCACTCTATCTCTGTTAGGACCTCTCTATCTATCAAGACTGGCTTGTATGCTAACATGGGGGTGGACTAGGGGGAGTTGAGTGACACGTCGTTAAGAGTCTTTCTCCCCGATTGGATTTATCACTAACGGAAATGCAGCAGTTTGTTTTGCAGCAGGCTTTTAAGGATATGTAAATGATCTGGAGGGAGGGAGGGAGAGGATGATGGATAGTGAACTCAATTATTGGCATTGCCACAAGTGTTGTCCACAGAAACAATAAAGAAATACATTTACAGTTAAAAAAAAAAAAAGCCCACCATAGATAACAAACACCAGTCTGGCTGAATTATTACTCAACCTTACATAACCATCCAAGTATGGCTTATGGAATTTTTAAAGTGTCTTGAGCTTTTTGACGGATCACTGAAAGCAAAAACACTGGAACAAACAAAATGCCACCAGCTGATGTATTCTTCTCACTGGCAGTTTCTCTTGATCTGCGGATCAAAGGTGTTGCTTCCTCATATTGCCTCAGATATTGTCCTTCTGTTCATGAAAGTCACACTGTGTGTTTAAGTAATGGCTGCAGCAATCTGTGATGAAACACTTCCGTGCTCTTGCTCTTGGAGGCATACTAAGCAGCGTATGCATGTCACCTGTTAGAGGCAGGTGACTGCTCTGTTCCCAATTCTACATGTGTGAAAAATAAAAAAAATAGGAAAAAGCTCGCCGTCATGAACAGATCGCAAAATGTATCTGTGCAAATGTGTTACATGACAGTGCAGGACTCTCAATGACGGATGTTAGAGGAGATGTGAGCATAAATATATGAACAATAGCAGAAAAAGCACTGAACAACTGTCAGGAATAGCCTGGCTCAGTCAGGAGGAGGACAGTGTGGTGCAGGTGTAAGAAAGCAGGGCATCTTCAAAGATAGAAAGCACTTTATGAATAATAGACAGTTTATTGTGGGCCTGTGGAAACCAATGATGATGTTCACACTGCGTCTTTCACAGGAACACTTATATATATATACGGTTTTGCTTCAGACTTTAGTCACATGTTTACAACAGCACCTTGCCACAGGATAACTCGCGTCGTTAGAAAGTGCCTAACATTTTTATTCAGGATTGGGGTTAGCCCCAGGTAGCAGGTTTACCTGGGGGTTGCTGGGAAGTCCGATCAATGTTGCAGGAAGAGGGGAGGCAGAACTGGATCCCTGAAAACAAGGGAGTGGGGTGGATGTTCAGAAGAGTGGGCATGTTTGCCCAAATATACAGCACAATCTATTAACATTACACAAGGCACACTCCACAAGAGTGGGTCCAGGCAGTGACTGCCAGCTTAGAGTTTTTTATTGGTGTTTGTTTTCTCTGAAACTTATAACTTCTTCAGTCAGCTGTTATGGCCATGAGGTTTTAAGTTAACATACTTCATCTGACCAGGTTGTTTAACTCTGCTCCCAACATCATCCCCCCCTCACTGATAAGCAATAAACAGTCCTATATAGATGTGCCAGATGTTTTTTTTTAATAGAAAAATATATGTATGTAAATGGAAGTCCTTAGAGGGATGGAAGGAGTTTGATCATATTGAAATTGGGTCTTTTCAACCCAGTAATTATAAAGCAGTTATGCAAAGGACACCACCAATTAAACCCCCTGCAACGTATGAATTAGCAGTCCAGGCAATTACATACACTACTGTTCAGCAATTTAACCAATATGCACAGCCTTAAGGTTCTTGTAATACTTGCACAGCCTTTTATCAATAGAACAGTAAATTTTGTGTTGCGATAAACACAAGGTCAGTTTGCATATTATTTTCTACTACTTTTCTCAACAGGAGTCTCAGAACGACTCACTGTTATCAAATAATTTCACTGAAAAAGTGCCTGTGATGGTGAATACTGCATCTTGCATGGCTATAACTAACGTAATCACAGGTTACAGGTTAAGTGATGTGGTCCTTTTGGATTTGAATAGTGCAAATTAAAACTTAAATGCGGACCAGTCTGGTGGTGAAATGAACAAAATGAATAGAACAATACAATCTAATTAACTTTCTACTGCCTTGAAAACCTTTCAGATCCAACCAATTTAGCCAACTTTCCCAATGCGGTCTGCACATTTTCAATTGGAGAAAACACAGAAGCCTTTTGTGGCAGCTCACTGATGTTCTGCTGAAAGATTCTTTTTGTTCCACTGCACTTTATTAGAGCACAGACTTCAGTGGGCGATTCCATACAGAGCCCGTTAATTGGACAGATAGCACAGATATATCTTGTGATTTGCCTGGCTTTTTAGCTGTTCATTGCTGGTAACAGAATTCTGCGCCTTGGTGAGATGAAGGCTCCTTTCATTGCACTGAATATCAAATTGAAACTATGAATATATGCAAATACTTACAGTGAGGCACTGTATATGGAATGCACAAAATATTGAGGCCATCAGTCATGCACTTTTACATCATAATTTTCATCATTCAGTGACACACATATTAAAAATAGCCACATAATGATGTACACCTCTTTTCAGAATAGAACGCATTTCAACATGTCATTACACTTGCAATTGTCCCAATGTTAGTACATTCTCAGTCTTTGATTCCTGAGCATAAAGATGATATCTTACAGTAAAAAATACAATACCACCCCTCAACAAGGCCTGTTATTATTATAGACAGATCATCAGATAATCATAATTTATTATATTTTCTAACGAAGTCACGTTTATACTACAGCAACACTGTGTGTATGTGCTGAATGTGTGGTAGTATTGTGGTACTCTATGTGCATGTAGGTAACATGAGGTTGTGTGCACATATAGGCTACATACAGTACTTGTACTGGTTTTAATTAGATTTGAGCATGAGTGCGAATGAAAGTTATTTTTCCTAAGAGATGATCAATACAATATTTCAGCTCTGTCTAATTTTGTGCAAACATCAATCCACAGCATCATTTTCTTTTTTCTATTTCACTGCTGAGTCCATCCAACAGCTCACATTGTAAACTTCATGTCCTTGGGATTTATAGTTATATGATAACTGCCAAGATTTACTTTACTCCACTCCCACACAAGAGTGACAATAAACAGAGAGCTCAAAAAAAGTCAAGGGAAAGCAAGGTTTCCATTATCACAGCGAAGATTGTCAGGACCTTGAGTACATTAGGCCATCTTGTCGGTAGTCTATTACATATCTTCAAAATAGTGCCTCCAAATGTCTGAGTAAATGTCTTATATTCAACCCACTGACTGAACAAGAGCATTTATGACTTGAGTATCCAATGATTAAAAAAGTTGCACTGCACTTAAATGAGCAGCACTTTCCTGGAAGATATTTCATACAAGTGGTGACAACAGCTTCAGAGAAGTTCATAATGGTCCAGTAAATGTTTGTGCAACAGGTCCATTAACTTTGCCACCACTGAAGGTTCATCGTGTTTTTGAGCACAGTGCAATACATGAAATGTTTTTGCAGCTCCCTTTGCAGTGTCTCTTACTGGAATGGCATTACTGCAGGTTTGTGTCTTTGGAGATCCTTGCTTTTGAATGCCAATGATCACATGACATTTTCAGTTCCATGTTGCTCTGCAGTACATGGGAAGCTACAAACTATGACTTATAAATATACTTGATACATGAGCTACATTTTGTGCTGTGAATGAGGTATAAACTCACAGAGTGAGAGACACATATGTAATTTCTGCACTGTTGTACTCATATCTCCCACTCCACAGTTCCACACTGGCGCTCCTGTGGATCACTTCTTCTCTTTGACCTCTTCTTTGCCACCTGTACCACAGAAAGGTCTCCTGACTTGACGACCTCTCTGGACTTGGGGTTTCTTCATCTACAAGACCCGAACACTCCTGGGATATGGTTAGACATTCGTGTGATTCTACTATTATGTCATCTGACGCCACGTGTTCCACATCCACTGACTGTACAATAATTTCTTCAAGATCTGGTGAGGATGGGCCTGTATCTGCTGAATTTGGATCTTGACTTGGGGTCCCAATGTCTATTTCCACTGATGAATCAGGAGATACTGAACTAGGAGGGGATATGGTGACAGTGACGAGTGGTAGCGGGACGCCACGAAAATCAGAGGCTACACTTTGAGGCATGTTTGCAAGGTCACTCTCCATGTCTGGATCCACACAGACTGATTCTGTTTGCTGTGAAGAATCCAAGGGGCACAGTGTGGTAGGGTCCACAGTGGGTAGGGGTGAACTTGGATCTGATTGATAGAAGGGTGGGTCCTCATTAGACAGAGAATCAACACTCAGGTCAAATGGCTCTGGTTCAGGGTCCATAAACACGGAGTCAAGATCGTCTTGATCTAGGGATGTAAGCATTACTAAGTCAAAGTGAACCAGGTCAGCATGATATATAGCAGTGGTATCAAGTGGCTCTGGAAGTGGTGGCCACTCTGAGTCTTGGGGCTCTGGTTCAGTGTTTGGTTGCATTTGCACTGAGGTGGAAGCAATGGCTGACTCTGGTGTCTCAGCGAAAGAGGCAGAAGGGTAATCTGGAAGGGTATCAATGGGATCTGGACTTGGGATGCTGTCCGTTGGACTTTGTGGTGAGTCTGGGTCAAGGTACTCTGACACGACAATTGATGGACATATGTTGTCTCTCTCCAAATTAAATGGTTTAACAGAATGAAGATCACCCATGGACTCATCACAAATGGAGACTGGACCATGATCAACAGGGTCAGATGAAGAACTCACAGGTGAGTCTGATGATTTTAGTTCTGTTTGTACTGCATCTGTGGGACCCCTGTCTTCTAATCCTGAACTAGGTGAACACACAGTAGTAGGGTCTTGAGCTTCTGGATCTGACTTCTCCACAGCCACAGGGTCCAAAGACTCTGGATCTGACATAATTTCATAATCATGATCTTCTGGAGGTGACACAGTAACGACAGGGACTGGATATGGGAGGCGTGCTTGATCTTTTTTCTCAGTTGTTTCAGGGTCATGTGTGATCACAGAGTGAGATGGTTGGGTATGTGGTTGGCGTTGCTGATCTACGTCTACATTTATTAGCTGTGAAGTGACTGACACTTCCTGTTCCATGGTCACTGACTCCTGAAGGCTCTCGAGGGCTGGTTCTGATGTAAGTGGTACTGGACTATGAGTGAGGACTGGTTTGTTACTGGCCACATCAGATGAACTCTCAACATCGTGCTCTGGGAGGTCTGATTTTGGATCTTCTTTAGTTTTGATGGGTATAGCACTCAGGTCTAGTGACTCTGGCTGAACTGGACTCAGGTCTAATGACTCTGGCTGAACTGGACTCAGGTCTAATGACTCTGGTTGAACTGGTCTAACAGAGCTTATTAATATTGGATCCAGAGGAAGAGGAATGGCACTCTCCACATACATTGACTGTGGACTGGCAAGAATGCTGGGATCCATAGAGAGTTGTTTTGGCAGACTTTTGCGGGCTGCTTTCTTTTCCTCTTTCTCATCTGGACAGTTGACAGCAGCATCTGCTGTGCTTTGTCGGACCAGGACCTTGCTTCTGGCCTGGGTTCCCACAGACACTTTCGATACTTGTGGTCTCTTTTCTCTAGCACCCCCAGCTCCTACGTCTATACCAGAGGTTCCAAATCCTTCAGCTCCTGTTGCTGCCCCTGTTCCTGGCCTCGGTCCTGTAGCTGTCCCAGTCCCTAAACCTACTCCTACTCCTACACTCAGACCAATCCCAGCTCCAGCTGCCATGTGGCCACCTTGGGGAGACCATGTGTTGTAATGCTGCGTAAAAGTATTGAAGTTACTGTTGAAAGCCCGCAGCTCTTTACAGAGGTCCCTCCTGAGTTCAGCTAGCTCTCGACGCATGGCCGACACCTCTTCCTTCCACTGCATGCTGATAGCTGCAGCCAAGGTAGCTGATTCTTTAATACTGGCCTGAATGGCTTTTGGTGATGGTCGTTCTGGGCCAGTAGACCTGGAGGATCTGAAGAGGCTTGGAGAAACAGGAGGTCCAGACAGAGGTTTAGCTGTAGCCCCCATGTTATCTTGTTGGTATAGCCTGTCTCTCCTGATGGGGCAGCCTAGATCATCATGAGCCAAAGGGGCTGTGTCTGCCAAATCCTCATGTACACTGGCCTGGTCGGGTAAACAAGAGTCTTCCTGCACATAATTTCTGTCTGGAAGACAAATGTAAATATGTAGCTGTAATATGGCCACAGGTGTGAGCAGCTGGAGAGAATGTGCTTTTTATTGCTACAAAGCAGTTACATCAAGTCATGCACTGAATACCATGAGTCAAAATAAGGTAATTGGAGAAATCTCACAAAATAAAGTGCATATTTTATGATTATTGCCTCAGTTCAACTGCCTTTATAGGATGGATATATTTTGAGTAATTTTAATCCTCTGTAATATTATTACACATTAGAGTCATGGTTTGCTGAAAACCACTGCAATACTGTGAAAGCACTCCCATTTTGACTCATATCTGTTAACGGGTTACACTGCCTTCTCAACCTCAATTTGTTGCATGCATTTTTAACATCTTTTCAATGCACAAAGCTGAAAGTCCTAGCTCCTTGAACACATCACAGAAAATAGACAATGTCTTTGATAAATGAGGTGAAAGAAAAATTCTTGCATGCTCCTGAGTTTTCAGTTGAAGATAAAAAATGTATTCTTTGTGCAATGAAAAGACGCAAAGATAAGCAAAGCTTCCAAACCTTTTCCCATCAATCAGGAAGTATAGTATGAACCCTATTGAAAATGTGAGGTCCAGTTTGACCGATTGATTCCAAGCACAAATTTTCCCAAGTCGAAAATAGTGGCAAAATCCATCGCATACAAAACTCTGCATCCTATTAATGAAAAAAAAAAAATTACAGAGAAAGCAGTGTAAGCAAACATTTATAGGTATGAAGAATTGATCAAAAGCACATCTCCAGATGGCCACACCTCGAGCCCTCCCTATTAAAGTCCAGCTGATGATTTTAGATCATAAATGTACTGTGGGAAGAGGCAGAATCCACTTAGACTTTTCATCCGGCCTTTTTCTTCGTTTCTTCCCCCGTTCTTTGCCTGTACATGGACGTATCACTTCCTCTGCAAATCCATCCATCACGGGAATTGTTGAAATCACCAGCAGTTTACAATTTAAATCAAGGATCAGAATAACAAATAAATGCATGTCAGCTGAGTAGGGATGTGATATAAGTGACTAACCGTTGTGACAGATCAGTTTCTATCCAGTGACAGATTTACATTATAGTTGTCGACATAACAGTGTGCATCTTTGTAATGTGATTTTAATGTGCATAATCACAAACTTTGCAATCATAATTTGTCTCCAGTGAACAATGTGTGGGTGGAGAAACGTCACTCGAGTATGTAAAAACTGGGTTTGCCTGGAAAGAATACTTGATTTGACTATTTCTTTGTCCAGTTTGTAAGTACATTCACAAGTGTCACCATGTAGCATCATAAAGAAAATGAGATATCCAAAATGTAGCCGACTTTTATTTCAGACAATTTCCATTTGTGGTTTTCAATAGGGTTCATAGCTTTACTCTCTGATGCATCCGGTGGATGAGCAGATGAGGTACTGTATCCAGAATACAGTAGGATGAATGGCACAGCTCACAAGTTTCAGCTACAATAATCAAAAACAATGGCAACATACACAGCAAATCATGCAACGATATGAAGCTGTTTAAATAGTTTGAATTAATTATTACACCTTAAGACCAAATGTAGGATGTTGGTGTCGATGTGTAATTAGGCAAACGACAATACCAACATTCAGATGTTATATATTGTACAGTGCAGATGATGTCTCCATACCTGTGGTGGACCTGATGGTGGAGGTGACAGTGGAAGAGGTCATAGGTGGGATGCAGTCATCGTCTTGGGAGTATCCGGCCTGGATGGCTCGCAGGTAACTGTGACTCCTGGTCCGGAAGCAGCCGGGCAGGTCTAAAGCTTCCATGGCCTGGGATTCCACCTCACTGAACACCGACTCGCAAACCGACTCAAATTGGCCATTTATTTCCGTCTCACTCACCTGCGAGAAAAAAAAAAAAAAAGCAGAACTTTTTTGTCTCGATTGTTCAGGAAGTGAGACTATTTTTTTTTTGTTTGTTTTTCTGCAGACATGGCACAATCTGACACTGTGTTTTCTGTCATTTCAAATTAGTATACAAACCAACAACAAGGCTGAAATGAGATTTGACGGCACATAATTGGATCGGCAAAAGATAGCAGAGGACGAACACTACAAAATGACTCATAATGCCGCAAAAATGCCATCATTTGAGAATTGCTAGAAATTGTTCTGTCTATCAACACTAGTAGATGACCTGTAGGGTGGTTCTTTTTTGTTGCAGCAGCTTTTGTTTTGTGTGCGACACAGCCACAAAACACTGTCAAGGTCATATTCATCAAATAATTATTTTTGTTCCATGTTTCAGGTATATGACGGATCTTCTCTTTTCTTTTGTACCAGCTTGTTAGAAAATGTAAAAGCAGAAATTGTTTGGTGGTTATCACTTCACTCTCATTTAGCAATATCAAGAATCAAAGATAAACATCGTGCCCTATTTGGATTTGGAATTAAGGAGTTTAGTTGAGCTTTTAAGACTGAACAAATCAATACTCCTCACTTTTAAGAGGGAGATGGAAATCACAAATGCCCTGTTGTAGCGCTTTTATTCATTGAGAGAATCTATCCATGATATATTTTCATGTATATACTGTATATATAAATTCAAGGTGCGTAGCTTTAAAATACAACACGTAAACTGGATATGAGAGAAGTATTATTTGACCACTCTTGTTTTCTTCAATTTCTTGTTCATTTTAATGCCTGGTTAAACTAAAGGTACATTTGTTTGGACAAATATAGTGATAAGAGCAAAAGTAACTCATAGTATTTTAATTTCAGAGCTGATATCTATCCATTTTCCATGTTTTCTTGATAAAAACTAAAATCACTTCAGTTCTTACATCAATATCTATGGCATTGTACTGACAAAAACAGTGCTTTTAGACATTCCATGTTTTCTTTTCTGTTTTAGTCACATGATACACACAGGAGTTAGTACTTGATTACATAACCATTGTTTTGGATTACTTTTGATGGTCTAATAATTTTTTCCATGACTGTATGGACTGTAAAAAGTTAAACATTGAATCGACTTAAACATTTTTCTTCAATAGGTGTCACATCAAAAAACAATTAGTTGAGTGAACCGAATTACATTACATTTAATGTAATGTAATTTGGTTCACTCTATACTAATTTTTTTTTATTTATTTTTTTTTACATTTATTAGAACAGGTTCCTGGACAAAGTCTCACACACTGTGACATATACAAAGACTCAAATTAGTAACAAGGTCACAGAATCACAAAGACTTTCAAATAGCAAAGAGGTGAAGGGATATTCACAATAAGTCTAGCTGATTCCACAATACAGCGGCCCCTCGCTGTATCACGGTTCACCTTTTGCAGTCTCACTGTTTCGCAGATTTTTTTAGTGCAATTTTTTTTTTTAAACAGCGTATGAACGCGCATTGTGTTCTGCATCCTGATTGGCTAAGGTACTGTAGACCATTGTCAATCAATCTCCTCTGTGCGGTGTTTCCTGTACAGTACAGAATGTGTTCGGCCAAATATACATAAATGTTTTATCCTATCAGTGTGACTGAAGTGCTGTATGTTTGCAAGAATATATACACAGAATGTCGACGAAGCGTTCTGCACTGACAAACACACCTGCGGTCACACCTGAAAGGCAGAGACAGATGCTAACCACTTGTGGACATGCTGAAGGATGGTAGAAGCTATGCAGCTGTAGATTATGGAATAAATGAATCTTCAGTTCGTTACATAAAGAAGGAAGAAAATAACATAAGGACGACAGCAGCAATAAGTTTGAATAAGGATGTAAAAAGGGTTTTAACTGTCCACTACAGTGGAGCGGTGCCGTGCAGAGGGACGGTCAGAGGAACTGTGGAATACACACGAGTCACTGTTAACAATTTCCATGTCCATCCTCATAGGTTGATCATTAAAATTGAACTTTGAGAGTGTTTAAACATGACAGACATGTAAGAAAATGTTCATGCCTGTCTAAGAAAAGTGTATAAAGTGTGTGGTGAGGGCTTTTACAGCCTTAAAACATATAAAATAATTGTAAAAAATAAAGATGACTTAGCAGATTTTACTTATTGCGGGCTAGTTTTAGAACATAACCCCCGCAATAAATGAGGGACCACAATAATAGAACCTAACATAAAGAAATCAGTCCAACCCAGTTGACCAGAGACAATATTCTCACTTATCTAAATATCTTATAACAGGTGTCCATTTTTTCTGATACAGGTCCATCTGAAGTCAAGGGTTTGCCGTTATGCGTTCCATGCAGGTGACATCTGTACGTCTTTGGGTCCACTGGTCCAGTGTGGGTGGATGGGGTTAAAGCCAGCATACTATGATCATTTTATGTGCAGTCAACAGAAGAACTTTGAGCAAGAACACCTTATTTTTTTCCCAAATCTGTAAATGATACAATACCCAAAACAAGCTTCTGTGGACCCAATGGTCTACTTAAATTCAATATCTCAGTGATTTGTCGCTTCACATTTTCCCAGAATTTGTGCAGTTTAGGGCTACCCCAAAAGATGTGAGAGAAGTACCCTATCTTCCCACAACCCCTCCAACACAAGGGGGAGTAGTTATTGTCAGAAGTAGCTACTAACAAGGAAGTTTTAAAATATCTCAACTAATTTTTATTTTTATTTTTTTTATGAGTGACCAATTGAAGAAAAGTTTTTAAGCTGATTCAATGGTTTACTTTTTACAGTGTGTGACACGGTGAAGTCTGATTTTGAGGAACTCCTTAAGCAGTTCCCAGTCCGACACCAAGAGCCTTCCAGTGCTTTCCTAATTAGAAGTGGGTACCTCACCTGGCTCACTTGGCTAACACAGCTAGCCTGGCTGAGGGTGCTGACGGCCCGCATATAGCTCTGGTTCCTGGAGCGAAACTTGGGAGAGTTGTAGTTGGCAGAAGGATCCAGGGCGAGGCTTGGGTGCATATCCCTGGTGGCTTGCAAGTGGTAGCTCTGACTGAACGGAGAGAGAGGAGACGAGACACAAGCAGGTAGTTTGACTGGAGCCACGGTACTGAAAGACTATTAGCATAATGTTGCAGATAAAAATACACTTTAACTAGGGGTTGCAGGTGTAGCGTGATGACAAAAATAGTGAAGAGCTAACAAGAGAGGGAGGTTTATTTTGACATCGCTTTTCCCAAGAGGGGAGGTATTCTCTCTTTCAGCTTCTCTGCACCAGTGCATTGATGACCAGTATCCTTAAAAGGAAATTTGATTTCTGCTCTGCTGAAACATCCAATCAATGCTTGAAAATGAGGGAAATGCAAATCAGGAGCTAGTTAGTGAACAAGCGGATCAGAGAGCACACCGGTATGAGCCGGGTCAATTAAATTTGCAAACCAAGCAGAGCAAAAAGGAAGTTAAGAAGAACACGTCCTAAAAAATTAATGAATAACACAGAGGAAGAAAAGGCACATAAAGGTAACTAAAGAATACTACGTGAGTCATATCAGGAATACTAAAGTGAAGCTTCCACTGCCAGATCTATTTTAATGGCAGGCAGGGATGAGTAAGCAGTTTCTGGGCTTTTTATAGAGATAAACGCTGGTGTTTGGCAGCGAGGAAAATGCTAGTGTGATTAAAAGTCCCCCAATCCATCTTGTCATGTTGTAGCAATGCCTTGTGTATTTGCAAAATAATATCAACATCCTGGAGCGGAAACATCATAAGATTCAATTTGAATGGTAGGTCTAACTACTGGAAATGGAGGTGCTATCTGAAAATTCAACTGGGTCTCCTGAAACATAGTACGGCGCTACTGTACGTGTTGCATGCATACATACATACATACAACAGGTTAGCATAATGTATAGGAGTCAGTCAAATCACATCACTATTCAGTTTAAATGCCTTATGCTTTGGCAGTACAGTATGAGCAGATTGCCCCAGGTGACCTCTCATTGACTGGTCTTGAGTGTTTGCTCTGTGAGGGGTCTATATTGAGTATGTCAGCAGGGCAGCAAGCCAGCTGGCTCCAGTGTCTAACCACTGCAACATGGCAGCAAAACAGAGGTAAGGGGAGGGGAGGCGCTGAGCCAGTATTCACCTTAAGTCTGCAGCAAAATTGGTGATGTAGTTACGCATGTCACTGTTGATTTTATCCAGGCGGTAAGAGCTGTGGGGTAGAGAAAAAAAGAGAGTTACTGGGTCCCATAAGTGGGAGTTGGATGGATGTGACATCACCGGGCACAAGTTGTGATGCACTGAATGTTTGCTTGGGATTTTTCACCAAAATGCTGCAAACATTAGGGTGATACAGTATGAGCGACATGGCCTCTGCGAGACTGTGATAGAGAGTGGGACAACAGTCACATTTAGTTGTAAGACAGAATGGCCCGGTAGAGGCAATGCCCTTGAAATGAAATATGTACAGACACACAAGCGAAGTAATGAGCAGTGTTTAATGAGTTCTGTCACATAGTAAGTGCCCACACACATGGTCCACCACCAGTACCTAAAAATTATAGGATAACAAAGCATTCAGGATGAGATGCCGCACACATAAAAACAATTACACCACATCATAAACCACACATTCTTTCCCAGTGTGGGTAATTAGATTTGGTTAATTGAGCCAAGTGAGAATTAAAAAAAAAAAAAAAAAATGACCAAGCATTCTTCCCAGGGCAATGAAACTTAGCCAAGCTTTCAGCTGACAATATCAGATAAAAGTGCACCCTGTCTGTAGGGATGTCTATTATCGCCAGCTGAGTGAAAGGAGGCTGTTTTGAGAATACGTTTACCTCTCTATCAAATCATGCCAGAGTAAATTTCCTCTTATGTCACTGACTGGGGCTAATGCACTTCCATTGTTAAGACAAGAGATGATGGGGATCTCATGCTTCCTGCTTTCAAGTTGCTGAAGAATGTATTCTTGGAATGGTAAAACACAGTCCAGCCTTAACCATAGCTGATCTTTGTAGATATCACTGGTCTACAAGTAAAATGCATCCACAATAAAAGTAGTTCAACTTTAACAAATTTGAGTCATAAATAAAGAAAAATTCAGTCCAAAGTCCTAGTTGGTTGTAGTTTCTCAGATACAG
>JAQQZY010000016.1:16101119-16111133 GCA_030068375.1 Ostorhinchus rueppellii | reverse complement strand
ATAGGGGTGTGGCATGTGAATTGCATCGTGTTCAGCAAGCGATTCATCTCCATGCTGATGCAGATCGTTACTGAAACCTTTCAGTTTTTACGTAACATCTTTTTGAGACGGTTTAGAAAAAAACACGGCATCGTATCAGTGGGGACAGGGCCTCTCTTGAGATGATGGACGGTTTGTAGCAATAGTCATTCGAGGTTGGGTTCACTGTGGTCATAAAGGGATGGACATGACCAGCAACAATACTCAGGTAGGCTGTAGTGTTTAAATGACATCAGGGTCTAAAGGAGCCCAAAAGGAGCAAAGAGGATATTCTCCACACCATTATACCACCATCACCAGGCAGGATGACTGTACCACCCAAATGTTACAGCAGATCAAGCCAAATTATTCCAATCCTGCCCAGTGTTGGTGAGCCTGACCACATTTTTAACCTATTTCCTAGACTTGGTGTGATCTTCTGCTGCTTCAAGATTTGACGTGTATTCAGAGATGTTCTAGTGCATATGTTGGTTGTAACTAGTGGTTATTTGAGTTACTCTTATTGTCCATCACAGGGGTGTTAAACATGTGGCCCGGGGGCCAAAACTGGCCCGCCAAAGGGTCCAATCTGGTCCGTGAGATGAATTTGTCAAATCAAAAATTACAAAAAGATACTAACAATCAAGGTTTTAGTTTAGGAGCCACATTTAGACTAATTCAATATCGAGTGGAATGTATGAGTAAAATAATAACCTAAAAACCTATAAATAATAACAACTTCAAATGTTCCTTTTTGTTTTAATGTGGAAAAAGTAAAATTACACAATGAAAATGTTTACAGTTACCAACTAGCTTTTCAAAAAAATGTGAACAAAGTTATGAATAACCTAAAAATAAGTGGAATTTTCACAATATTCTACCTGTTAGTAAATGTTTTGTGCCTTTGTAGTTCCACATGTGTAAATCAAAACCTGAGGCATAATATTAGTAAAATTTCATTATACTTTTTTGCGCTAATACAAAGAAAAAAAAATAGAGTTTTTCTTTATAGGTTATTCTGCTGGTTTTTACTGGTCTGGGCCACTTCAGATCATATAAAGCTGAGTGTGTCCCCTGAACTAAAATGAGTTTGACACCCCTGGTCTATCAGCTCAAACCAGTCAAACCATTTTCCTCATACTTTTGGTATCAACAAGATGCTTTTGCCCAGAGATGGTTCTATTTCTTGGACCACTAAACCCTAGACATGACTGTGCATGAACATCCCAGCAGATCCGTAGTATCCAGCCACTTTTACACGGAGATTCTGGAAAAAAGGCAGGATGGTGATCCCACCTTTTTTCCACAGCCACAGACAAAAGAGTAAGAGAGGTGAGACAGGCTGGACGTTTACACAGCGGACCTGCATTCCAGAATCAAAGGGGCGGTGATACAGCATAGTGTACAGTGTGCATATGAAGACACTGGCATGGATTCTGTGGCAGCCACCTAGGGTGCTGCAGGTTACATACCACAGGTCCCACAGCTTTATGAGGTGGATGAAAATGGCATGCACCCACAGCACCAGTGGCATGGTGGTCGCCATCACCAAAACATCGCACCTTGGTTGCAGAAGGAGAGGTGTTCCTTTGACTTAATGTTCCACCAGCTCTGCAACTACCTCCAATAAAGGTGGGGCCAAATGATCCCACCATTTCATTTACACAGACGTTGTTCTGGAATAAAGGTGAAATATTCCTATAACAGAAGTGCTGTGGGAAAAGGGCTTCTGAAATACTCTGGCAGCAGCAACAGTGTCACATTGACAGTCACTTAAATCACCTGATTTTGAAGTTTGGTTTGATCATCTTCACCATTTCTACATGCTTTAAATGCGTTGAATCGTTGCCACATGATTAACCTATTAAATGCTAGGATTGACCAGATGTACCTCATAAAATGGCCTGTGAGTATTAGTCACACTTTATTATTTAATATCATCCTTATCTAATGGATTTGTTAATACTGTACAATAACAGAGTTGCCTGTGTTGATTTTCCTGTGACATTGTCTTCAGCTTGTCCCGTCATGTAATCCTCTTATGAGCATTTTCTTTCACCGCCAAGTAACAAAAACAAAAGCCTTTCGTTCCCTCGCTATTTAATAGGACGCATCCCCAAAGAACGCACTGAACACTTTGCTGCAGTTGAAGACGCTGATATGAAAACCCATAAAGGGATTCTAATGAGTACAGTGTTCAGCTATCAAGTGCTCGACACTGATGTATTGGTAGGGCACTATTAAAAAAACAAAAAAACAAAAACACTGAATTATCAAAAGAATAACAAGTGGAGGGTTGTTTAGGACATAAATAGATGATGACAGGAAAAAAAGATACTCTCTTGAAAACACAAAATGGACAACGCTAATACTGAACTCCAATGCTTTCGTTGGATTTTCAACCATTTATGTGGTGGTGTTGCATTTTTATGTAGCTTGAAAATAAGCTCAAAGATCCAAGTGCTTTAGGATAATGAAATTCTTCCAAATCATATTGTTAGAAGAGAGATGCATACTATATAATAATTAGTATTTCTGTATTCTTCTCTTAAAGGAAATGGCAAATACACCAGCTGTGGGTGTATAAGGAAACTCATTCAAATATGTCTCTCTTGTACAATTTCATTTCTTTGTTTCAGAGATTCAATGGTAGTTTCACAAAGACTGCACTTTGAGAGAAAGGTGCACACACACACACACACACACACACACACACTTTGAAAGATGATATATTTAACTTGCTTTGAGATCTCATAACAAAGACACACAACAACACATGGAAGCACATGGATGAAAGCCTTGTGTTGTGTGTTCTGTACCTCTGGGAGTCCAGCAGGTCCCTGGGTCTGATGATGGCCTTGACTAAAGCGTCTGGCCGCACCGACTTCTGAGGCGATGTCTTAGGGCTGGAATCCGACTCTCCGCTCTCTTCATCCCCCATGGCTTTAACGTAGCTGCTGCTCCTCATCCGACGGCAAGGGATCTCATCATCTTTCCCGCCACCGGGGTAACCCCCCCACTCATCCTGAGGCACCTGAGGACAAACAAAACCAACCGTGTACTTTGTTTTATACCAGTTTTCATTCAGTAGAAAAAGGTTTTTTTCTTAATATCCAAAGAACCAAAAGAAAAATCTGTTTTTAATATTTTCTATTGATGAAATAATGTGCCGTTTGATGGTCACTTGAATCGATCCCCCACCTCTCGCACACTTAATTCCATCGATTAACCCACATCACGGGGCCATTTTGACTTTGATAAAGAGGCAACACATATTAAAGCTGTCACATGGCTTCCACAACTGCTTTGTATTTCCTACAGACTTGAGTGAAAGGTTGTTTCACATACACTGTAAAAAGTAAAACATTGACTCAATAGGTCACACATAAAAAAAAAAAGTAGTTGAGTGAACCATATTGAATTACATTAAATATAATTTAATTTGGTTCAATCTATTTTTTTTATGTGACCTGTTGAAGAAAAATGTTTAGGTTTATTCAATGTTCTACCTTTTACTTTTTATCTGATGAGAAAAAAAAGAAATAGAGAAAAGAGAAAAAAGAAAACTCTTCATTCACCCCATTGTTGTAAAACCTACCATAAAAACAAGCCAGGCAGTTTACAGTGTACACTTTTCTTCCACTTCTTAGAGCAGGTAATTGAGTACTTAGACATCAGCATCACTATTATCCTATTCAGCACAAGAACAGGGTGTCTTAGTGATGCTTGCAAGCTCCCTTCGCTGAATATGAAGTGAATATTTCACACCGAACAAGCAGCTTCACAACGGTCTTTAGAGCAGGAAGACAAACAGAGCATCTCGCATGGAGACCATCAGGAAGCACACTATTAAGTGGAGGGTAATGCTCTGAAATGCTTCTGCTTGCTTTGCTCAGGCAGCCATGTGTGTGTCTCAAATACATTACAGAGACAACATACAGTATGTGACTGTCAGACTGGCTAAAAGCTTTGATCAGAGCATTTGTGAGGTAAAATTATTTGGTGAGTATAATCTCGACTTGACTCCATTAGGTTACATGCCATTATACAGCATGTAGAAATGTCATTATAGGATTCTAATAGCTTTCTGGATTCAGCGCGGTTATGCGGCTTATTAAAATCTGCTGGGCTAGCTCCATCTACTCATTTCATGAACTGATGATCATTGTTCACAAGCTCATTACACACAATAGTCACTCTCTTTTCCTCTCTCCAAATGTGCGCACACACGCACGCACACACACACGCACACACACACTTAGGTTAAACAGTATTCCGCTACAGTGACAACAACACTCGTAGCTGAATCTCTCCCACAAACTCTCTTTGTTCCTGCAGGATTTCCCTGTTTCCTTTTAGACACTATTGTGCAACTAAGTGGAATGGTCTGAAACTTTAGTTGGACACGCATTTACACAGCCGGTGATTTGCACTCATAAAATATGACTGTCAGTAATAATTAAATTCTCTGTGGAGGTTGAGGGGCTCTCTGGTGCTGTATCCATCAGTCACTTTAACATTCTGGCAGATTGGCCTCTGCACTGTGCCAATCCATCCAGCTCCAGCTTTCATTAAGTTAAATGTGAGCATGGTCCACATTTTTGACATTAGATTAACCCTCCTATGTGCAATACCATTTTTGGCAAATAAAAAAAAAAAAATGCACAATTATTTTTCAGCATGTTGTAAATCAAGTAGACAGTGAAAAACAGTGTCAATTTAACTCTTAGAGAGTTGAATTTAACTCTGTTTCAGATAACATTTATAAAAAATAATAAAAACCACTTTGTCAATTGCACAATGTCATTGCGCATGTAAATATAGTAATGCTGCTACACTATTGTATTTTATTCTATTCAATTCTTAAGATTTACTTTTACCCTATTCTGTTTTTATTTTCATTCTTACAGTAAAGGATGCAGGTACAGAAAAAACATTTCACTGTACAATTGTACTGTGCATAACTGTACATGTGACGAATAAACCCTCTTTGAATCTTTGAATCTTATTGGCCAATTTATCAGTTATCGGCCAATAAATCAGATATGGGCTTCTTTTTTTTTTTTTAGCTCCCAATATTATTATCGGCCCCAACACCCTATATCAGTCGGGCTCTACACACAGTATTACACAAACATTCGGTAACAGACATAATATTATTAAAATGTTGGAGTTTGGAACTAAAATAAGAACAATTTCTACAATATCACATCACATTCACATTATTACGTTCATATTTGGACACAAACACATATACACACTTGCATATCTGTAAGTTCACATACACTTAGATAAATAAGCAGATCGGACCATTTGGTGGGCTGCGTATTTGATTCCACTGATCTAAAGTCACTGGCCCGTTTATCCACCCATCTATCCATCATCGCTTCATTTTCTTGCAGATCGTTCCTCTGATCTACCGCCCATTCGCAATCAGCTACAGCCCTCAAAGCAACGCCAAGTCTTTTTATCTGAATCGGCCATTCACGATACTGTCTCGGACCTCCTGGGTAAAATTGCATCCCATATCTTTTTACCCCCCCCCCCCCGCGCCTGAGCGAACCAGCTCCAATGTGCAGCCTTTCAACCGGTGGCGCTTTGATGAGGCCACATACCTGCACCTGAAAACAACGTATCATTTCCTGGTTGGTAAAGGCAGGAGGTTTTTCCCGCCGCGACCTGCTGAGCGAGTAGACGTGCGCTTTGTCTTTGAGGCTTTCCGGTAATCAGCGCTCGGTTCGACGGGCCGAGAGGACGCAGTTCACGTGTGAAGTAAATACCTGGGCTGCTTTTTCCCGCTGTGCATCTAATTCACAGAGATGTCAGATGTAATTGGTTTGATCAAGGTCGGATGGTCGTATGTTTGAGCTTTGTTTAATCAGAGTGTGTGTGTGTGTGTGGCTTTCAGAACATTGTAGGGTATGTTCAACCATCTAATGTGTGACATGTCTGGTTTCACAAATCTGAAAACACTTAGAATTTGAGTGTTTTTGAGAGGTTTTATTTCATTTAACCCATGAAGACCCAGTGCTACTGTTGTGTCCGTTCCCAAATTATTATTTTGTCTGTTTGATCTTTTGTAAGTGATTTATCTCCACTGCATTTAGCATTTTTCATTGTAAATCATGTATTTTCTTCGATTTAATTTCCTATATTTAATTCAGAGGTTTGTGAAAACTCAGTAAATTCAAAGGTTATTATACTGAAACTTATCTTATTTTATATTTTATTGTATTATCTTGTCTTGTCTTATGTTTTATTATTATATTATCTAAACTTATCTTGTATTTTATTATATTATATTATATTTTATTATCTTGTTTTATCTTATATTTTATTATCTTATCTCATATTTTATTATAATATCTTGTCTTATCTTATATTTTATTATGTTATCTTGTCTTATCTTATATTTTATTTTATTATCTTATCTTTACACGGACTGCATTTTCATTGCTTGTCATTGCAAACATTTCGCTCAAAATTTTTCTCAGTGAATTTTTATTTGTACTGAAGAAAAAATAAACAAACAAACAAAAACAACTAATTAAACACACACAAAAACATCCCTCACATCAGTACTGTCTATGATTCTTGTAAATTCATTAATTCGCAGACAAATGAAACATAAAAGTTCAGATTACAGGTGAGGGTTATTATATCAAAAACAGAGGAAAATGAAGAAAAATGTACTTTTTTCAGTCCAATCTGTCATTAACTGAACATAAACCCAGTGTGTCCATCCACTGGCATTGATCCAACTCCATTGGTTTTACTGGTGAATCAGTGTTGTAGAAGATGACGATGTTTCCACACATCATGTAAATCAGTGTTACTCAGTAGGGGTGGTACTGCCCCCCAGGGAGTTTTGCAACACCATCGGGGGGTATTTGGAAGGACAAAGCTTACAGGGGGCGTGTTTGTCTGTAGAAGTATCAATGTCAAGCATCATGTTATGTCAGTGGTAAATTTCCATGCTGTGTGCCCACCCTGCAGGAACATCTGTCAAGCCCCCCCCCCCCCCCCCCCCCTGTAAAGGCTGTTTGTTCAAAAGCTCAGAGTATATTCAAATGTTGTTATATAAAATAGAGAAACGTGAGTTTTTCAGCCAAATGTGTCTTAACTGAACATATAAACGAGCATCTACAGCCATTTGTCAAATTTAATACAGTGGTTATTTTATCAGAAACAGAGAAAAGTGAAGAAAAAGATGCATTTTCTGTATTAACTGAACATAAAAACACATTTACAACCATCCAACTCCATGGATTTTACTGGTGAATCAATGCTGTAGAAGATGATGGTGTTTCCATGGTAACTACAGAGCCTCTGAACGTCCAGATGGGTCATATCTGATGACCACGAAAAGATGAAAAACTGTATTTTACACCAATTATTTACATGGATAGGCAGGATAAATGGTTTAGAAGTTCTTAAATATTGTAGATCAGTAGATGCTTTAGTCGACAGGGACTGTTCCTCTGATATTTCTCCTTCATATTCAGTTTTTTTTTTTTTTTCAGAAAATACAACATTTCTTCATAGAACATACATTTTTTCCCAAAAATGTTATGAATTTAGTCAATACTGACACAGTTTTATTAGTCATATTGTGTTATTTAACTCAAGTTGTGGTAAATAGGTTTGTTTTTTTATGACGTAAAACTGCTTTGATTTTATTAACATGCAAATGAACAATATGTACTCTGATGTGGAATGGAATTTTCTTGGTGTTAATCCTGTAAAGCCTGAACCTATAAATCATTAACAGAAAATTCCAGTTCTTTGAAACTGGAGCCTTTATTGATCCTTCCAACCCAATTTTTTTTTTTTCCCCAAATATCACTTTCCATGTATGAGTTTCAATTTTGTATCATATTTAATACACTAGGTCTCAGTGTTCGAATATTATTTTTGAACAAACGCATATAATAACACAAACATGTTAAACAAATTGGTAATTCCTTTTCAAAATTGTCAAAGTTCTTCCTCCTTCTTCATTAATTTAATCTTGTAGTGTCACTGGAAAGACCTGTGGTGAATGAATTCCTGGTGGATTATCTTATCTACATATTGCATGTATCTAATTGTACACATCAGGTTTTTCAAGAAAAAAAATCACATTGATCATGTAAAGGGCCTAAAAAGCTTGAACCATTAAATGATTGAGAGAAAATATGACAAACTGTATTTTACACCAATTATTTACATGTATTGATAGATTTGGTGGTTCAATAGTGCTTCCATAGTTTTGGTCGGTGGTAGATGTTTGGGTTTTTATGGGTTAAACTTGGACTTTGTTTTTTTTTATTGTCCGTCTTTTTAGATTAATAACCTATAGACTTGTTCCTGTGTCTCTGGTGTCACTAGGTTTAATTCGACCGTCCATCGCTGTTATTCTCATTATGTTTTACTCAATAATGATGAAGCGTCAGGTGTCGGACCTCTTTTCTCACCTCGCCATCATTGTTGTTCCGCCGTCGACAAGTCTGGAGTTAAATGTCATGAGGGCAGCATCCACACAGCCAATCCCACCAAGTACATTTATTTTCCTGCTGCTTCATTACACACTAAGAATTCCCAAACCAAACTCAGACACACCACTCCAGTCTGAAGAAGCAGACATGTATGCTTTCACTGATAAGCAGATCCATATCAGTTTTATCTCTTGGTGTAAATTAATCCTTGCTTAGAGGAAACAGGAGCACTGAGCTGGTCTCATGCTATCAAAGCCGCCTTAACAACTCTGAAGCCCTCACATTTATCATTTTAGTCTAGTGTATTTAGCACTTCAGCAAATAAAGAAGGAGATTTTGATGGGTTTATCTCAATATTAGCATGTCTTGGGTTTGTCTTTGGAGCTGATAGACGGAATGGAGATCAAACTTTGTGTGGCAGTTGCGTTTTATGCATGGTTTAACACATCCTCAGACAGGCTCTGCAGAAACTGACAGATATTACATTTATTTTTCCTTGTTGTGGTGGTGGCATCATGCCCTTTGGATGTATGTATTAATAATAATAATAATAATAATGGATTATATTATTTTTGTGCTTTTCTCGTCACCCAAAGCCCTTTACATCAATGATTCATTATTCATTCGCTCTCACATTCTCCCTCTGGTGGTGGTAAACTACATTTGTAGCCTCAGCTGCTCTGGGACAGACTGACAGAAGCGTGGAACGGCCCCTCCGACCACCACCGAACATTTATACGCATTCATACTCCAGTGTGAGTGACACGGGAGGGAAGGAGGGTGAAGTGCCTTGCCCAAGGACACAACGGACTGACAAAGACAGAGGGGGATTCGAACATTAATACTGTCAAATGATTGCCATTTTTAATCAGTTAATCACAGAGTTGCTATGGATTCATTTCAATTTATCACAAATATCATTCATTTTTCATTTATGTTAACTGTGTTTTATTATGCATGAGCAAACAGAGTCAAGAGAGAAGGAAATGATAAAGACTTAACGGATTTATTCCACACCAACAGTCTCAACAGAACAACTGGAAACAAAAAAAAAGTTTTTCATCAGTTATCTCTGTTTTGATATAGTAACCAATAATAATAATAATAATAATACTTAATTTATTCTGAGTGTTTATGAACATCTACAAAATCAATAAATTAAATACAGTGGTACCTCTACTTACAAACGACTCTTCCTACGAAATTTCCAGGTAACGTAAATCCTTTATGGTAAAATATTGACTCTATTAACGAAAGAAATTTCAAGCTATGAAAGGCGCTATTATTCCATGCTTTACAGTAAAGTACACTTCCACTCGGTGCTCAGGATATGAACGGTGTAATTATTACATACTTTACGGTACTGTTCCAGTCAGTGCTCGGAGCTGCTCTGCCATTGGCTATGGCGCGGCCCCCTGGCACACAGAGGGAGGTCCCTCTGCGTGTATGCTTGTCTCACACTAGAGTGAATAGTGAAGCAGGAAGTGCGGACACGTTTTCGTCAGCTTTCGTTTGTCGC
>JAQQZY010000016.1:16031763-16041770 GCA_030068375.1 Ostorhinchus rueppellii | reverse complement strand
TAATTTGTACCGGACCTGGCTGAGGCTCTATGGAGCGTGCCTAGACCAACGATTCAGGCAAAAAAAATTTTTTGCCATTAGAGGCGGGCTAGTTTACCAGGCTAGGTGTAAAATGCAGTTTTTAACCTTTTCATTGTCATCAGATATGACCCATTTGGATGTTCAGAGGCTCTGTAGTTACCATGGAAACACCATCATCTTCTGCAACATTGATTCACCAGTAAAACCCATGGAGTTGGATCAATGACAGGGGATGGAGATGCTTATTTTATCGTCTGGTATAGTTTCATACTGTCTTCCACTTGTAGTTATTGTAGATCATTCATTTATCAGACAGGGGTGGTTGTTTGTTTACCTGCTTGACTAGTTACAGCTACTTCCTGTAGCCTTCGGCAGAAGCGTCCCATGATGTTACTGTTACCATCGATGGATCAGGAAGCCATAAAGATACAGAAACGCACGCCAAGAACAATGAACATGGATGTCACACACCTGGGATGTGGTCCTGGAGAAGATGTCAGACAACAGGTGGCATAAACCCTCCCTGCTGTCTGACCAACCCACCTGAACAGCCTATAAGACACGTCACAGCAACATCATGTGACGCTTCTGACAAAGACTACAGGAAGTAGCTGAAACGAGTCAAGCTGGTAAACAAACAACTACCCCTGTCTGAGACATGAATGATCTACAATGAATACTTATTTTATGTTCTGTTAGTGATTTTTTCCCCCCAGTCAAATCTATCATTATTACTTATAAGTTTTCTCTGTTTTTGGTGTAATAATCCTCAATTCTCAATCCTCTTATTAAGGGAAGAAAACACTAACATGCATATAAGACAAACAAGTATTGTATCACAAGATTTGAAACATATTTTATTTTGATAGAAGTAGTATGCTCCAAGTCATTTTAAGTGGGCATCCCCTATACCGCTGGTTCATTCATTCATTCATTCATTCATTCATTCATCTACTATACCCGCTCTATCCTCACTAGGGTCACGGGGGTGGCATGGAGCCTATCCCAGCTACTTAGGGGTGAAAGCTGGGTACACCCTGGACAAGACGCCAGTTCATCACAGGGCTATACCGCTGGTTACTACACAAAAATATAACCCGACATATTTTTTTTATGAATCATCCACTGTGTTCCCCAAGAAGCAATGCTTTAGTAAAAAGTGCAAATTAGTCTTATTTATAAAGAAGTAATTATTAAGAACTAAATCTAAAATCAACATTTTTTTTCAAAATCCACCAGGACTTTATTAAGGAATGAAAACACTTTACTGAGCCGCCTTTATACCACAATTTTAAATACCTATTTAATATTATGCTACCACCTAAGATACAATGTCCAGCTATGTTTGATGCTTCTGAGCGTGTGTGTGTGTGTGTGTGTGTGATGTGTCCCAGCAGGGCATGTCGCCCCTGGCTCAGCGTTCTGCACAAAAACAAGGAGACAAGATGTGCAACTGTGCGTGTTTGCACTTTAATCTCCTTCTTTCTGTCTCTCTCACAGGACAGCAATTACCTGCAGGCAGGGAGGCCTTACTGGCCTGTAAATTCACTTTATTCCTCTCTGAGAATCCTCAAAATAAGCACATCGATCAGAGTCAAAATGACTGAGTTTTATTGTAATTTTTCGTGAATATGCTAAAACGATTCTTTTTAAATGATGATTCTATTCTTTACAGTTTATGTTGAGAGATTTATAGGCCCATTTAAGTCTGTTGAGTGAAACAGTGACTTTTTTTTTTTTTATAGCCACACACCCCGTCTCCAGGGTTGGTTTCCCTGCGGGGGTCCTCGGGACACGGTCCTTCTCCCTGTGGCTCTGCGGCCCTGACGTCGAACACGGAGCAACAGCACGGAAGTGCCTCGGGAGCTCCCTTCCGCCCAACTCAACACATGAAATACTGTACACACCCACATATTCATTCCATTCCTCCCCTCAAGCTTCGCCTCCCTCCTCTGCCTGCCCGTCTCAGTGGGAAGGTCACAGGCACACAGTTATCGCACTCGATTTGATTACGTCTTAATCCAATCAAGCAAAGCAGAGAGAGCCCCATTGATTTTTTGAGATACAGAATAATGCTTATTGGGCTTAGAGGCACATGGCTGATTCCTGGACAAGGTTAAATCCACAGGGAAATATCATATCTGCCACTGAGCCTACTGCTGAACATGTATATGGTTTATTGCTCAATTGTCTTTGCAATGGAAACAAAGCTGTCAGCTCGGATTGTATTTCCACCTAGAATTCTAGCCACTTTTGTTGTGTGAGGTTGTCAGTTCCAGCAGATGTCCATAGGCAACCTAGCGACAGATGAAGCAGATGAAATGCCTGAGCAGTAATGAACAACTGTAGTGATGGAGAGGCACAACAAGGGAGCAAATCCCACCTAAAAGGCTATAATACATGCAAAGAGAGGGATGGTAGTTTCACTAATTAAACTGAAAAGTGCTTGTGGTGAGGATGAGCATATGGAAACTGAATACGGTGCTCCACAGATTTTAGCCATTCATGTATATCTGATGTGCACACACAAATGTACACACACAAATATGCATGAGTGAATGTATGGACAGTCAATGAAATGTGTAAACGAGTCATAACATTCAGTGAGAGCAGAGCAAGTGTGGCTACTCAGCATCGCTCTGGCGACGTGTCCTTCAGCCTTCATGCTGTCAATCAGTCAGAGTGCATACGTGCTCAAAGATGACGCTCCTGTAACACTTTTGTAAACATGTCATTTTTCCTTGTATGAACTGTGCAGGCCAGGAATTGAATCCTTTCAACCCAAAACCAGAATGAGGCTTCTTAACTGCAGGGGATTTTTGTGATACAGATTCTAAAACCTGGCCTACACCGTTGCTTTGCGGAGATGAAGACTGAAGAGGAAAGCGCCTGTAGCAAAGCGTCGCCCCCACTCCAATTCCCACCCCTCCCAAACGGCGAACAAGCTGGGAGATGACGATGACAAGAGCTTTTGGGGAATGGCGAGGCCCACTCACCTTCTGGTTCACCACACAGTGTGCACTGTGATTCTAAACAAGGACCAAAGAGAAACAACAGGAGATTAATAGAAGCGACACATATGTGGAAGTCTATGATGTGTGTGCACATGTGAGAGGGGACAAATAATGTTAACTGCTGTTTAAGATTCAGAGTTTTGCCCTCTCAAAAACTAATAAAAAAACAACTAGAAAACAACAAAGATTTATCAGTTCATATGTTCTCGCAGAGCAGAACCCATGTGCAGAAAAATACAAACCCAGACACCATGCATAATATGACCATCAGCCACATGCGGCTGCATAAAAAGACAAAATAATGCAGAGACAGGCGTCAATGTGGGGAAAATAACAAAATGAGAAATCATATTGCATCAATTCATCACTGCCATGTGCACTAGATGCAGTGGGCCAAAAGCATGAAGATGCAAACCTGGGTGAGATTCAGAAGTTAAATTAAAGCAAAAATGACATTGATCTACGATTGCACACTATCCATCATTTTTATTATTCACATTAGAAATGGTTCTTTGATTTAAAGTGTAGGGACAGACCAGGTTTCATATGAATCATGCCTTCTGTATGTACCATTTCCTTTTGTTACTCATTCCTTTTCCCCATACATAACAGCAAACTACGAAATTTTAATCTGCAGAATCTAAATCAATACATGGGCCTTACTGTTAATGAAGTATCAGAGAACCAACAGACTGTAGGCAGGCCCCGATACGCCCTCCAAGATTATTTTAAACAAACAGGATTATTTAAAGGGTTTGTTTTTGGAGGCAAACACTGAGCATAATAAACAGGATGATGAAGGAAATGAGTGTTGTGTCCTCGGGCGTTGCTTTTCGACAGACGGCCCCGAAACAGCTGTGGAGTGTCAGCGTCTGTCTCTCTTCTCCGGTGCCGCAATGACCAAAAGAGGCCATGTTGTTTTTAAACAGAGGCTTTCCTTCATCTGATCAACGGCTAATTAGAGGTTTAATTAGATCAGCAGCAACCTTGTCTGATTTTGGTGTAAAGCAGTGAGGCAGGTCTTCTGACACACACATACACACACACACATAAAACACACACCCTTACTTCCTCCTCATAAACGTTCCAAACACTAAAGTGCTGCAACTTCCAGCTCCTTTCCCCAGATGACCTTGCTCATGGGAAGCGAAGACAGCTTGGCAGACATGGGACTGAAAAGAAAGCGTGCTTTTAAAGGATTGTAGTTGCTATCAGTCTGGGCAGGTTGTAAAGTGTCACAGTCTCTCCGACCTCGTGTCACAAAACTGCCTGCTGGTTCTTTCCAGGGCACCTCGGCTGCATTCGGTGCGATAGCCTCCATCCTAAACTTTCACCGCTCCATTAAGACTTTTGCCTCTCGCTCTCTAAATCCTCTGATCAGAATCTTTAACCGAAATGAGGTCAAAATGCACCAATGTATGAAAGAATTAGAAGTGCACACCTATTTATTCCACGGGCCTGAACCACACACAAAAGGCTCGACCTGGCAGCGCCGTCACAAACAGCTGAAGCCTGGGGAGAATTTACTGGTTTAATTAGCCTTTTCTACTTCCCATTCCCTACAGTATAATTCCACAGAGTCAAAGCAATTGGCTCTATTAGTTTGTCCTGCCAGCTTAAATTTAAAGCCCTTTTGAATTTCACTGTGTGCAGCCCATATTGATCTTGGTCATAGTGTTTTTACAGTATTAGAACTGTTCTTGGGTAATTCTCATTTGCTCTCCGGTTGGAGGTGTAAAACAGCTGCTTGGTGTGACAAAAAGGAAACAATATCTGCCCAAATGTCATGCTGAGAATTAAAAATAATTGCTCATCCACAGAGCAAACAATTACAACAAATCACAACACCTTGTAAAGAGGCGAGACTGCGGCCAAACGGAGAGGTTTTTCTATTTTACACATCCTAAGAGGTTTCCAAGCAACTGCACAATCATGTCACATGGAGAAGGAAAGATAATGAATATGGAAAAACTGAAAAGCGGAAGAGACCGACGTGAGCAGGAAAACAGATTTACAGTATTTACACAGACAGCAAGAAAAAAAAAGTTTGTACCGCTGATAAGACCTCTCATTGGTTGCAAGTAAACTAATAAACAGAAATTCGCATGGGTCCGTGGTGTCCCTTGGTACAGCCGATCTCCAGCACAACATCCAAATCCTCGGCCTTGATCTAATAATGTATTCATCCATAATTAAAGCCTTCATTTCCATATCAGCCCAGCTTGCTCACACCTTCACCGCTGGTTGATCTCCCTTTTACCCTCTCTCTTTCTTGCTTTCTCCAGTTCATATGATGTGCGAGAGATACAGGTGCTAATTAGTTAGCGCAAAGACAGTTCTTGGCTTTTTCACAAGAATGCTATGTCTGGGAGAAAACGCACCAAGTTATATAAAGCAATGTGAGATGGGGAATGTGTAGCGTGATACCGCAGGTGTGGGGGCACAGGCAGTTTGTTCAGGGAGTTGGCATTTTTCTCAACTTGGGATTTACTTCGAGGTACAGGGCAATGAGCTGTGTTTGTTTGTTCTGAGTAGGGCAGCACACAGATTGTGAGGCGTAAGTCAAACAAAAGGCTTGTTTATTGGGACAGGGTCAATAAGGAGTCAATAAAGGGAAGCACACAATAATGGGGATGCGCACTGACACAGAAGAGCCCAGACGTTTGCATACACACAGGCGGGACTCTCCCAACACAGTCAGATAAAATAACTCCTGAGATACCGACAACACACTCACACACCCTCTGCTGCTAGCCTCATCTATGTGGACGATCACCAATTTCAGTTTACCTTCCCTTTGACTGGCACAATCCATCTTCAGCAGGGCCCCCTGTGAATAAGCAACCTCCCCATGGAGCTGATGTAGCACTTCTCAGAGGAGACGTGGTGCTGAGCGCAGGACTGGAGGAGAACTCATCAGCCTGGCAGCATATGCTCTGCCTGCCTCTTCAGTGCCTAATTACACCGCATTGTCACAGACATTCACAGCGTATTGTATGCTGCATATACACACACTTTATGTAACATGCTTGAACAAGCTCACATGATGTTGTAGGAATATAAACCAACAGCGCATCAATAAAAATAGATATGGTCGATAGTTACGAATCACTGGAGTCTACACAGTCACGCTATATGGTCAAGCATCATTATTTTCTAATAATGCGCTACACTGAGCTGCACTCATATATTACATTATGATGTGATGACAGCTGAGGACTATTTATCCAACTACATTTTTTATTAACATGAAGTTATTTGGTGGGAAACTGTCTCGTATAATAAATGCACAACCCTATTGGCATTCATAAATCAGTTACCACTTCATGAGACCAGACAGGGAGTCAGCAACTCAATATAGTGCAATAAAAAGAAGGTCTTTGTCAAAAGTATTTATAATTCATCCTTACTTAGCAGGGAAGCAGCAGGCGCCTGACATCAAACAGCAAGAGTCTGAAATCAAGCCAGTCATCAGTGTTTGTAGATGAAGACGCTGTGAGAACACTACCAACAGTTTTACTGGAGTGCAAGCTTCCAAACAAGGTGCATTAGAACAAATGGTTGAAAAAAGCTTTTAGTTTGGTCCTGTGGTTGTACAAAGAAACAGCAGTGGGCGACTGGTGTGACGTGAGTGCACCGATCTACGCACGACCTTCAGTTACAGAAAAACACTGTCATTCTGCAGTGAGTAAAAAGCCATCACATGTCAGGACGCATCTCCTGTCTATTCAGAAAATATGTGTGTGTGTGTGTGTGTGTGTGTGTGTGTGTGTGTGTGTGTGTGTGTGTGTGTGTGTGTGTGTGAGACCACTGCTGCTTAAGGCAAACACATCTTACTGCAATGAAACACACAACAGGCTGGGTCCCCTATCTATAAGCACTATTGCTTCCTTGGGGTTCCCTTTCATGTACATCTGTTGTAAACTGCCCTTGTATCATATGTTTTCTCTCTTTGTGCATGAATAAAATATATCTGAATCTCAAAGAAAAAAAAAACAGTGATGGAAATATTACGTTCAGTTCATCTATCTGATATTAAAGGTGGGGTCTGAGATGTTTTCCTGCAGCATTTTTTTTTACTATATTGCTAAAAATCTCCTTCACACCCTGATTGCAAACAAAAAATGAAATGCTCTGACAAAAATCTAAAGTTTTAGTCACCTGTGGGAAAAACAGGACTGAAAAAACAACATCCAATCGTTTCGAGCGCCCACTCGAAATGATTGAACACTGATATGTCTATCAAAATCAACTACCATTTGTCCCTGCCCCCTGCAATGTGGTTTCTGGAGTCTGGAGGCGTGGCTTCGGGGGGGGGGGGACTTTTGAATTGTGTCTTTTAAAAATGTAGCCTGCTTGACCTGTTCTTCTAACATCTCAGACCCCACCTTTAATGACATGTATAACCTATGTGTTTTTGATTTTGGGTTGATTTAAGTTCGCAATGAGGTAGTAACTGTCGTGTCTATTGTCAAACATCCTTTGTTTTATTTTTGGTCTGGTCATTTCCTGTTTTATTTTGTTAAGCTTTCCTCCTGTTTCATGTCCTGAGTCTTTACTTCCAGTTCCCCTCCTTCCCACTTGTGCGATTAACCCCTTTTTCCCTCATTGTGTTTCACCTGGGTTTAACTGTCTCCTCCCTCCCCGGTGTGTGTGTGTGTGTGTGTCTCAGTGTTCTTTGCTAGTTCGTCCTGACTCCTTGAGCAACTTACAAGCATTAACTTCTCTGAGTGATCACCTGAAAAAAGTCCTGTTTTCTCCTCTGGACTCCTTAGCTCGCCTGACCCTTTTCTGTACCTCTGCCCTTCGGATGACACCTGGAAACTGGACCATGGAACTCACATACAGTACTCTGCTCTCGTTAAGTCCTTTGGTACTTCTGCTGGTTTTTTGCTTGCCTGATATTGACCTCTGTCTGTCCTGTGATTAAGACTTTGCCTGATCCCCGTCGGTGCCTCTGCTACGCTGATTTACTGCCCAGTTTTGGACCTTGGACCGCCCCTTGACCATTGAACACGGACTCTCCCTATCAGACACTGAAGCCTTGTTTATTTTTCTTTGTTGTAAAATAAACATTCTTTTACTAAATCCCGACCTCTGATCCATTTCCTGCATTTGAGTTCATCAATCTGTGTTCGGTCCTGACAAATAACAGCATCTTTCAGTGTGTTTCTTATTTTTCAGTTGAACTGTCAGCGCTGGTTAAACTTGAGAAACCTGATGACAGATTTCTGCAAAAATTGATAAAAGATTCAAAAGTACCTCCAGTTGAGAAAATTTTGGAGACTGTACCATTTCAGAACGTTTAAGCGAGTGAATTAAGGACAAGTTTTTCACCTAAATGATGCTTTTGTAAAAACTACTGATGTTACAGCAATAATCATGTTCCTGTAGTGGCACAAAAACTGCTGCTATTCACATAGCAAGAAGGAGAAAATAAGTAAAAATAATTATTTAGATCAAAAGCAAACTATGGCAAGCATCTGGAATAAAATGATTAAATGAACAGACATTAAAAGATATAACACAGAAAAACAAGACCAGTTGAACAATGTAATGAGGGCGACCTTGCACCTTTACCCCTGTTGCTCCCTGCTCCCCCACCAGTAGGATTATCCCTTCATCTCATGTGTTCTAGCTTCTCCGATCTGCCCTCATGACCATGCACTGACCCAGAATAGACCAGAAAATCTAGGTCAGCATTGCTGTCCATATTTAACGCATCAACAACAATTTCACCTTGAAAATGAAGGTCAAGGTCAACGCCCCAAAGAACTCATCCAAGACCTTCTCAACTTACACCTAAACACCAAAACAGAGGAGTAGATTGTGTGATCTGGTGAAGAGTAATCATGTTGACACAGACGGACAGACACACTGACAGATGCTACAGAGTACCAACAGGCTACACCTGAATATGATTATTTTTATACTTTAAATTATTCTTTGTAATAACTGATTTTGCACAGCCAGACATGTTTTCATTTGATGCAGAGATAGAAAAATAATGAAATCAATGAAAAACAGAGGAAGAAAAATAGGTGGAATATTAAATTACTAGTGCGTTGACCTGTGGGGAACCATGTCATATTACGACCAATATCAAGGGACTGACGTTAGTAAACACGTCCTGTTTTTAAACTTCATTTCACATCATGCAGCATGGTACTGCACTTCCTGTCAAACATCTTTTTATTTATTTATTTATTTATTTATTTTTCCCATCAACCGTCCTGGACCGAAGCTAGTAAATGCATCACTCTTATTTTTAACTTCATTTCCCATCATGCAGCGTGGTACTGTGCTTCTGCTCAACTGACCGACGGGATTATAAAACTTTTGTATTCCAAAATGACTAATATTTCTCAAAATATTGATCCTGTCAACTTCCTGAGATATTTAACATGGAAACAGGACTATTCCTCAACTGCAGGTCATGGACCAAAGCTAGTGAAGGCATCATTCCGGTTTTTAACTTAATTTCCCCATCATGCAGCGTGGTACTGCGCTTCCTGTCAACCATCTTTTTATTTATTTGTTTATTTATTTTTCCCCATCAACCGTCATGGACCGAAGCTAGTAAATGCATCACTCTGGTTTTTAACTTCATTTCCCATCATGCAGTGCGGTACTGTGCTTCTGGTCAATTGAGCAACGTGATTGTAAAGCTGTTGTATTCCAAAATGACTAATATTTCCCAAAATATTGATCCAGTCAACTTCCCGAGATATTTAATGTGGAGATAGGACTATTCCTCAACTGTAGGTACCAAATGGACCAGTTAAAAACATCTCAATTTCTCAGAACTGTGCAGATACACACACACACACACACACGCTCTGAGACCTTCCAGTATTATGATATACAGTTGTGCTCATAAGTTTACATACCCTGGCTGAATGTGCATGGGATGGCCTTGGATGTTCCAACATGACAATGACCCAAAACACAAGGCCAAGTCCACCTGTCATT
>JAQQZY010000016.1:15956704-15972789 GCA_030068375.1 Ostorhinchus rueppellii | reverse complement strand
CACTACCTTAAAAAAATACAAACACTACCTTAAAAAAAGTACAAACACTACCTTAAAAAAAAGTACAAACACTACCTAAAAAAAAGTACAAACACTACCTTAAAAAAAATACAAACAGTACCTTAACAAAGTACTATCACTACCTTTAAAAAAGTACAAACACTACCTTAAAAAAAAGTACAAACACTGCCTTAAAAAAATACAAACACTACCTTAAAAAAAACAAAAAAACAAACACTACCTTAAAAAAAAATACAAACACTATCTTGGGGGAGGTCTGCGCTCTCTGGGTGCTTTTCTAGTTGTTATTAAAATCATTTCACATTTTGTTTTAAAAGTTAATTTATTTAGAAAGGTTTATTTGAAACAAGCAACACACTGTTCAGTGTTTCATGATTAATTGATGCTGTCTGACAGGAAGTTGTTGTGCGCATGTGTGTCGTTCATATTGTTATTGCAATGGCTGCTGTGAAATAAACTACGGATGAGTGAGGAAACACAGCTAGTTCGTAGTCTTTTATAACATAATGCCGTCATCTCCCTCAAATGTCCGGGCGGAGACAACATGATAGAGTTGTGGAAAAAATTATTAGACCATCAAAAGTCATAAAAAATAACAGTTACGCAATCATGTATTAACTCCTGTGTGTATCATGTGACTAAAACAGACAGAAAAGAAAACATGGAATGTGTAAAAGCACTGTTTTTGTCAGTACAATATCGTAGATATTAATTTTGGTTGTATTGATTTTGGTTATTATTAAAAAAAAACATGGAAAATTGATAGATATCAGCTCTCAAATTAAACTATTATGAGATATTTTTGTTGTTATTATAATATTTTTCCAAACAAATGCACCTTTCGTTTTACCAGACATTAAAATAAAAAAGAAATTGAAGAAAAAAAACGGGTGGTCTAATAATTTTTTCTGCAACCTTTTCACAAAAAGAGAGGATAGATTTACACTAGCATCACTATAATTTCTCAGTTTGGATCAATAAAGTCTGTCTATCTATGTCACCAGTGATTAGTGATTCAGGTGGTGTAAAATGTATTTCTGTATGTAACCTTTGTGTCTCCTCCCATAGTGTGTATTGTATCTGCTGTGTGTGTGGTTTTGTGTGACATGATAACCTGCTGGGAAATGTAAATACAGTATGAAATTAGATTGTAAATAGTATTGTCACAGTGTAAATCTAAGTAGCAGCAGTTTTCATTTTTGGTTTGAAATCTTTCTCCTGTTTTATGAGTTTAGGTTAGACTTTTGTCATTTGTTTGCTTGTTTTATTTGTTGTAAGGTTCTGGGCCTTTAGTAACTTTTGGTGTTTTTTTAGGCTTACTACCGAAGTAATAAAATAAAGAAATGTTACTTTAAACTTAACAGTGTCGCGAAGGCTGTATTCTTCTTGGGAGTGGGAAGAGGAGAGAACACTACATGAACATGCAAATGACTTCCTCAGTTACATTTCAAAATAATAATAATTGTAATTGGTTTCCAGACAGGCCATGACTTTACAGAGTTTGGCCGATTTGAACTTTGCACTGAGCCATAAGAACCATCCAAAAAAAAAAAAAAAAATTGTCATTAAATATATGACTCTTCCAACTCCAGACTCTTCTGAGCAGACACAGCTGAAAATAGAATAAAACTTAAACTACTGTAGAGCTAAAACACAACCATCTAAATGATGGGTTCGGTTCTGTGTTTGTTACAGTAGAACAAATGTAAGTTTGTTTCACTTATAAACTAAACAGTCATGAATAGGTATCATCAGACCTGGTCGGCGGCTCACAGCCGGGCAGAGCTGGGCACAGACCGGCGGGTCAGAGCTTCAGATCAAAACAAGGACAAACCACGGATCCAGTTCAAAGTACGAATGAGTAAGAGTACGGCTCACTCTCGCACACGAGGAAAACGAGGAAAGAGTGTTTGCTACATTTTTATTTCATGCAAAACATTTTCGTCTCGTTTTTATTCGTCAACAATAAGGCACATTAACACAGTCTTAGTGTTTTTAAAAAGTGTTTTTAGGCTCATCATCGTCTCGTCTTCGTCACAAGAAAAAGGGTCGTTGACGAACATATTTCGTCTCGTCTCGTCTGACGAAATTAGCACTACCCAGAAGTTAGCGTTTCTTTGCCTTATCTTGTCACTTCCTGTTTTATTTTGTTAGTCTCCCTCTTGTTTCTTGTCTGGTGTCTTTACTTCCTGTTCCCTGATTTCCCGCTTATGTGATTACCTGTCCCCACCCTAATGTTCTACACCTGTGTCCTATTGTCTTCCTACCCTCCTGTGTGTCTATAAATGTTCTGTTTTCCAGTGTCCTGTACCAGTTCGTCTCGACTCCTCGTTTGTGACCTACCAACATTATTCCTGGTTGACCACCTGATCTGAATCCTTTTCAACCCTGGATTTCCTGAGCCTTGCCTGTTTCCCTGTCTGCCTGGACTGACTTTATGGTATTGAACCCCTGAGCCTGCCTGACCCCTTTCTGTGCCTCAGCCTCATTGGACTGACTTCATGGTTTTTTATCCCTGCTCTGAATAGTACTCTGCCTTTTGCATTTTCCTATTTTTATACTTTTGCTGGTCTGGCTCTGCCTTGGTTTTTGACACAGTCTGTTTTACCAAGCTTGCCTAACCGAGCTTGCCTAACCCTTACCAACACCTCAGTTTTGTTTCCCTGTCCTCCTGGTTTTGACCCCTGGACTGTCCCTGACCCTCGAGCCTGGATTTCCCCTTTGGATTTTGGACGTTTCTATACTGAAACATTTAAAGGACTATTATCTGTATTTTTGGAAATAAACTTTGGGGGCGGCTATGGCTCAGGTGTTAGAGCGGGTCGTCCAATATCCGAAAGGTTGACGGTTCGAATCCCGCTCTCTCCAGGTCAGCCATTGTGTCCTTGGGCAAGACACTTCACCCTCCTTGCCTCCAGTGTCACTCACACTGGTGTATGAATGCGTATGAATGTTCGGTTTCTGGTGGTGGTAGTTTACCGCCACCAGAGGGAGAATGTAAGAGCGAATGAATAATGGATCAATAATGTAAAGCGCTTTGGGTGACTTGAAAAGTGCTATAAAAATCTAATCTATTACTGTCTTTTTACCTACAAGTCCAGGCTAAACTTGTCTCTCTGCGTTTGGGTTTATCCTTCAAAGTTCAGACGTGACAATATCATCCACATGTATTAGACAGGACCAATACCTGAAACACTGTCTACAGTTATTAGAGTACAAAAACCTGAAATACACCATTCACAAGTATTACATAGGACTAAAACCTGAAACACATTGCTCACAGATATTAGACAGGATCTAAACCCAAGACACCATCCCCAGGTATGGTGTCTCAGACTCAGATCCTGCCATATCATTCCCAACAGGCCAAACATTTAAAACACCCAGTCCACAGGTATTAGACAGGACTAAAACCTGAAACACCGATCCCAGGTATTAGACAGGACTAAAACCTGAAACACCATCCACAGGTACTAGAAGGGACCTGAAGCACCGTACAAAGATATTTGGCTGGAACCAGAACCTGAAATGCCATCTGCAGGTATTAGACAGGGCCTAAACAGGAGACACTGTCCCCAGGTATTAGGCAAAATCAAAACTATAAAAAAAACCATCTGCAGGTATTAGATGTAGCCCCAACTCATCATCAGCTAACCTTAGATTAGTTGGTGTCATTGGTGCCTCCTGTGAGACGGCAGAAGAAGGATAAAAAAGAGAGGGAAACGACCCCTGTGTCTGTGTTCGCAGTGCACCATTCTACGGACCTCCTCAGACTTTCCACATATTGTGTAATGCCTGTATTCCAGCATGTTTTTGTGTCTTGTTATCCTTTTGAAAGCTAAACTAGAGAGGCACGCTAGATTTCTAATGCATTTAACCTTAGGGGGGGTTCCAGCACAATTTTGATTGTAATCTCAGATGATTGTTAAGGTCTAAAGTTTTAAAGCAGGGCAAAATAAGTTGACAAACTCAGCCTGTGTGCTGTAGACAACATTATTAGGTGTTTAGAGTACATTGCTGGCAATAATGGCTGCAGGGACCTTATTTATTGTGATTATATATGTGACAGTGATAGAGTAGTAGGCTTCTACTGTATAATAATATTACAAGTTTGCATCACAGAAAGAAAACAGGAAGAAAAAGTACTGCTCTAGTTTTTGGGGGACATTATAATACCACACAAAAAGGGAAATAAAGAGGGGAAAAAGACAGAAAAGAACATGAGTCAGTTGGTTTGCTGTGTGCAAAATCCTCCTGATGCCTGTCAAATTGAGGTGAGGCATTTATGCTTGTGTCAGTCACCACTAAATAAAAGAAAGACTAGAGGGAGAAGACATGAAAAACATCTTTATGTGTATTTGACCATTCACACTGCCCAAATGCTTTGTAGACACAGTGAAAATCAATTTCTTCCGACTCCATCTATAAGCCATACTATTTTTCATCCACTGTGTATACGACTAATGTATAGTAACTAGACTATGTGGAATCTCCAGAGAAAAGATCACAAAACTGAATGCCACTATGTGTTTGTTCATCCATTATTCAATGGCATCTGATGTTTGTGACTGTGGCTCTTTGAAATTCAACTTCTATCAAAAAGTGAACATTACCTTTAATATTACCCTTCTACTCCACAACAGAGGAAAAATTGACTCAAAAAAAGCTGACAGAAAGAGTGATGGTGCCATTAGATGTTGTTACAGATAAATAACTAGAGGGGAATGTATAAGCAACAAAGAAAGTTATAACAATAACTGCAGTAAAATAGAGCTACTTTTTCCATTAAAAAATGATATCCTGTGCCATATTTACTGTGTGACACAAATGAAAACTTCTATCATACATCAGTGCCCCAGACCTCCCTATTCCCAGGACTTAGCTGTGAGAAGAGTCAGCCTTGGGAACAGGGAAAACCCTCTGAATTCACCCTGAGTTTTATCAATAATGCAAAACCACATGCGAGTGAATTAAGACTGTGAGGAAAAGCACTGACTGTCATCAAAGTTCCCCTCGCTGCTAATTCTGCCTGCCAGTATCTGCACTTTGATGAGAAGGAAAACTGCCTATTTTGAGGCACGGTCTCCTGGATCTAACCCCACACAGTTATTTGAGTCAATCATAAACATACAGTATGTAAAGAGATCGTGTTAACCCCATGTGACTTCACTGTTCAGTTACAAGTGCATTATTCAGGAGTGAAATCTTGGTTCAACTTATGTGACTGACACTATCTTGCAGCAGATACACACATGTATTTGAATTAGAAACAAGACATTACAGTTCAGGTTTTTGATAAATAATGGGTGAGCAACTTAACAAGAAAACACAAAGAAAAGGTCGATTAAGGATAAAGAATACAGAGATAGATTTAGCAAGTGACAGAGTAGATACAGGTTTTTCTGCGAGATGCACTAGTTTATTACATTTTTATTGAACCTCAGAGTACCTCTGTTCTAAGAGCTTGGTTTGTCTTTTTTTCAAAGTTTAGTCTTTAGAAAAGACTGTCTTCTTTATTGTGTTTCACCAATAAAATTGCAAGAAATCCTTAAAACTAGGTGACATATCGATCGTTTTATCACTTCAAATGTTGCTATAAATCACTCTTGCATCAGTCCTGTACTATTTATTTATCCTGTACTTTGTATTTGTACTATTGAGGTAAAATGGAAATAGAAAGACAGAATTGTTCATACCACTATTTGTAAAAACTGATTTGCGTTGAGTGTCTTGTCTTTGAGATAGTAAAGCCTGTGAGAGGACTGTGAGTGCTTTCAGGCAGACATGGTTCTGCTTCTGTTTCTGGCTCCATTCTGCAGTTATTTTAGGTCTTGACTTTATTATAAAAATGTTGAGAGCAGCTAGGTTTTGTAAGATGCTATTCCCTCAGTGGCTAAAGGTAAATGCTGCTGCAAATGTCTATCTTATTTGATGCTGGTTATTGTGTTGATGTCAACGCAGCATGAGACTTTTCAATGAGACCAAACTTAAGACCTTATGCAGTACAATCTGCTGGTTTTCATGGTAACTGAAAATCGTACATATGTCCACATGTAAAACCTCAAATGTGTCTTTTCATTGCTGCTCAGTGTCTATGAGTCTGTTATCGAAGCTACCGTCCAACACACTGGGCCGCCTTCCTCCACACAGTCTGTCGTTCCTTGTTTTCCTGCTTCATACAAACTCTTTGTCAGCCGCTCTCTCTCTGTATTGCCCCCCCTCCTTCTGTGCTCCCATGCCGATCCGCCTGTTCATCTCACAGCCCAAATGGCAACAGGCAAAAACCAGACAGCATGTCTCCAACAATATTATGATGCAATGGGCCCTTTTTGTCGCACACAGTTCTTTCAGAAGGTCCTTGGGACTAAAAGCAAGCAAATACAGGTACACACATACTGTTCATCCTCATAAAACCACAGCACAGCGTTTTTCATTCCTGTGGCCTAGCCAAAGTCAAGGGAATGCTGAAATCCATAAAATAGCAGAGAGAGAACAGCAACTCTGCTAGGACTTACTATAATCCTTCAGTTTCATATTTTAGCCGCAAGAGATAGCTGGGCCACTCTATCTGCCACACACTGCTGGTACTGTAAAAAAAACAAAAAAAAAACAAAGAGAGGTAGTCAAAAGATCACCCTCCTGTCATTAAAATTTAGCTCCAGGAGTTAAATGTTAGATATGTGACTGTGTGTGTTAAGTTGAAGAACAAATATAGCAGTTTTAAGTTATTGAGTAACATTTTATTCCAAGGTGGTTTTGGAATAAGAGATCACAGCTCTCCCATGAGGAAGGAAGTCGGCAATAAATGACATGAAAGTAAAAGAAAGTTTGGAGGGACAAAGAAGGGGATTCTACATCTAGAGGTCTGGCAATGCATTATGGATGAATTCCACAAACATTATCAGAGTGTGACAAAATCTGGGTCCCATTTCAGATGTCTTTGCACCAAAGCCCTTTCAGTGTGTGTCTATCCAAACACAGCAGAACTATCTAAATGGGAAAAGTGACAGTTGAGTGGCAGTATATGTATAAATCATCCAGGGAGTGAAAAAAAAATGGAAGGGGATTTGGTTGTGGGGGGAGTTTTAGATAAGATGAAGTGCAGAAGTGATTGTGGGGAGAAAAAAAGCTGTGATTTGGGAAATAGGTTTTCGCCCTGGCACATTACCGAGGTGTATCCTGCTGTGAAAGGAGTTGTTTTTTTATTGTTCCTTAGAAGAAATAGATCTACAGTACCTAGCGAGACTGTTCTTCTTTTGCCTCCCAAAAGCCTATGCAAGCAAACCAGCCAGCATTTTTCATCCCTTGTCCTTCTCCCTCTCTCTGGGCCCCCGGCCAGCATGGATGAATGGCAGCTCCAGTCTGTAGCATCCTCATGTTCCCCTACATGGAGGCTTGTTCCATTACAGAAACTGGCTGGAGATGATACGTGAGGTTGTGTCGGCAAACTATTCTTCCTGGGAGAACTCTCCACACATCAACAGTTTCTCAAATTCTTCCACTACTGGCAGACAAAGCATAACAACTGATCGGTACCGCAAGATGAGCCTATGGGGTTCAATCAGAACACACTAGTGTTTCTCTTATAAGTGAAAGAACAAAATATGTTTTTCGCCTCAGGCAAGTCTGAACAAACAAAGCTGCAAAAGCTGCAGACACAGAGGAGAACACGAGGCGCTCTTCTGCCAGCATCTTCTAATTACCTGAACTTTAGCGGCTCCTGCACTACCTCCCTGGCCTATATTCTTTTAACTGAAAACCAGGAAATCCCCAGCTGCAGAGCTTAGCTGTAAGACAGCTCATTAATAATTCAAGTATTTAAATGGACTTTCGATATTTGCTGACTCGGGTCACTTCTTGGCACTGCTTGACTGTAATAAAAGGTGTCCCCATGATGATTAATTGCTACAATCTCGCAAGTGGTTCAGGTAGACCAATATTGAAAATTATTGTGTGATCAAAACACTATGAATAATAAATAGGACTATGAATATTATGTAGGAACACTGATCACTACAATAAAGACGTGTGGACTTCATGGGCCTAGATTTGTGGTCAGATGGCAAGTAACGCATCCCCATCCCACCTCGAGTCATGAATCGTCCCTGCTGATATCCTAAAATAATTTCATACAACTGAAATAAAATATAAAAGAAAGTGAACATAAAAAAAGAGAATGAGAACACAGTGACAGTGAAAGTGCAAAGTGTGTATAAGAAATAAAGAAATAGATTTTTTTTTAGACTTTTTTGGTAGTTTTACAACAATTACAAGTAAAAGAGTGTCAATTAGCAGATCTTTTAATTCACAACACTCATTACAATAGAGTACACAGAACTAACTAACCACTTTTTATTCTATTAAAATATTATTCCCTTCAAAACTACAATTACTTCAAGCTAATAGGCAACGGGAGGAAAAGTCACACTTTTACCTTATTTTAGTCTTGACAACATTATCAATATGTAAAGTATTATTCTTTATTAAATAACCAACAGTTTTCTGAATAAATTTAACATTTAAAGCACATTTCCACACTGGCTGCACACTGTTTCTCACTGACATTTACAACTAACATTATTATTCTGGGAAAATATGTCCCTACAAATGCTATAATTAATCCTATGCTACTGGCAGACTTACAAAAGCCTTTACGGGGTAATAAGACCTATCAATGGATTTCCCTTACACTCAACAAGAAAATAGTTGCTGGTAAGAAAATCTGGGTTCTTTTTCAAACAATAGCAGCATAGTTCTTCTGTAAGATGCTTTAGACCAGGGGTGCCCATCCCTGGTCCTCGTGAGCTACTATCCTGCATGTTTTAGATGTTTCCATTTTCCAGCACACCTGACGGTCGTTATCAGGCTTCTGCAGAGCTTGATCATTTGAATCAGGTGTGTTGGCAGAGGGACACATCTAAAACATGCAGGATAGTAGCTCACGAGGACCAGGGTTGGGCACCCCTGCTTTACACCAAACGTATTTCTTCCAGGAGCAACTGGACCGGACCAGTAAAGTAACACCATCATAGCCAATGAATAATGACAACTGTGTTCCTCTTTATTTTACTGCAATAAAAACCTTGAATTACTTATCATATTAATGAATGAATAGAATAGAATGTCTTTATTGTCATTGCACAAGTACAACAAAATTGGGGGGGTGCAGTCGTCCCAAGGTGCAGTAATAAAATATAAGAAAAATAGACAAGATCTGTATATAAAAGCACATTTCTACATACATACTCACACACCATAGACATGTATATGCACATATACATCCACACACATATGTATCCATACATATATGTATAGATACATGCATGCACACGTACATTCCACACATACGCATATTCTCACATACATAAGAGCAGTAAAATAAGATATAAAAATGTAAAAGCATAGAAGTATAAAAGTAATAAATAGAGGAATAAAAACAACACAATGGCATAGGCTCAATATTCACAACCACAGTCCCTGAATATAAATATATAGTCTCTACCCACCTTGAGGGTATCATTGCACATACTTAACAGTATATTGCACAGTAGAAAAATATTGCACTTAGGCCGCAGGACACACACACTCAGTATTTAGTGCCTTGATGGCATTAGCATAAAAACTGTTCTTGAATCTATTTGTTTTGACTTGTACTCGTACTTGTGCAATGGCAATAAAGACATTCTATTCTATTCTATTCTATTCTATTCTATTCTATTCTATTCTATTCTATTCTATTCATACATTATTTGGTAAGAGGCATACTATTGTTAAAACATTGGAGTTTGGAACTAAAATAAGAACAGTTTCTCATTCAGTTCCTCATTTGCCCAGTCCATTGTTCTTCTTGGTAGTTCTTCGAGGTTCAACTGGACTAGTTTTGCTTCAAAACAGCAAAACTAGTTCAGTGGAACCTGGAACCTGGAGCAATGCAGTTGTCATTATTTACAAGTTCTTATGCTATTATTACCTACAACAAGGAGGTTTTGTTTTTCCCAGGGTTTGTTTGTTTGTTAGCAACATAACTCAAAAAGTTATGGATGGATTTTGATGGAATTTTCAGGATATGTCTGCTTTGGGTCAAGGAAGAGAGGATTACATTTTGGAGGCGATCTGGATCACCGTCTGGATCCAGGAATTTTTTAAAGGATTCTTTATCATTGCGAGTTAGGGCATGGCGGCACAGAATTGCATATGAGGTCATTCAGCACCATCTAGTGGAGGAAAGTAAAAAACACTATCTTAAAACCAGAGCAGACATATCCTGAAAATTTAATCAAAATTTGTCCATAGGTTTTTGAGTTATGTTGCTAACAAAAAAACAAATAAACCCACAAACCCTGGCAAAAACATAACCTCTTTGACAGAGTTAAAAAAAAAAAAAAAGTACAAATACTACCTTGGCGGAGGTCTGCGCTCTCCAAGGGCTTTTCTAGTTTTAATTTAGATCATATTAGTCTGGATGTGGAACCTGAACTAAAATGCGTTTGACACCCTTGATTGTTAATATCGTCAGTGTAATTTTTGCACTTCTTAAATTCATCCTGCAGGCCAGATTAGACCTGTTGTTGGGCCGGTTTGGGCCCCAGGGCCACGTTTGAGACCACTGCTTTAGACACAGGGCCAGATACAGTTCATGACCAAAAATAAGCCTGACTTGAGCTAAAGCCTGCCCATCTCTTACCTCTCCAGCCTAGTTTCCATCACTCCTCTGAGCCTTCATACTAAACTGGCAGGCTGTTTAAATTCAGCCGTCTACTCTGCCTGTGTTGACCTTGCAGTGTTTAGGCAGGCTGCTCAAACCTCTCCAAACAGTCATCTGTGTGTGTAAGACTGGTGGTGGAGCTGAGGTACCGGGCTGATCCGTTGTGATGGCACACAGATTGAATGCTTCACGGGTCCCTGGTCCGCTCTGCTAGCCCACATCCCAGTTTCACCCCCCAAGTGCACAGTGCCGTGAGAAAGTGATGTAAATCTATTGCAAAGGCCTGTTCACTGCAGCCGCAGATTCACCCTCTCAGTCGTGCAGACTAAAGATAACCTGACTCACGGTGCACGGCAGGTGAATGCTAAGCAGTATGGGTGAATCTTATTACAGCTCTGAAGTGGAAAAAGTGGGTAGAAGTGGTTTTAGAAGCTGCACTTCCCCATGTCCTTGCATAGTCCTTCACCTACAGCAGCAGCCTCTCCTGCTTCCATCAAACGCATAAATAGCATGAAAATCACAGAGCTCACAGCATTACTCAGTAGTACTGAACATGAGGTAGAGATCAGTGATGAGTGGTTAGACCATGTGCTGTAATATGAGGTGTTTTTTTTCTATAGCAAAGATCTCAATTTAGGCACATAGCACCATCTCATGGCCTCACTTAGAAATTCATGTTTAATAAGTGTAAGATAAAAGTCATGTAAACAACAGTATTAATGCATAATTATAATGACAAATATGTGAATCTGAACAACCATTAAATGTACCAGAAATACATTAATTGCGACTGAATCAAAATCTACTCTAACACACATAAAAGTAAGAAGTATAAATTATTCTGTCCAAACCAAAATCAAGCAAAATGTCTCTGAGCTCTGGGTATTATTTTTATTTCTTTTATTTATTTCTTCAGCAGTACAACTTCGGAGAACTAATACATACAAATAGTGCACATACTGTAATAACATGTACACACACACACACACACACACACACACATACACACACACACACACACACACACACACACACACACACACATCCAGAAAGCAAAACGAGCCTCCTGAGGCATCCTGAGTCATTTGTTAATTCCAAGGCACTGGCGGTGCCATCAGTTGCAGAACATTCACTCCTTTTTCATCTGAATTGTAGAACAGCTAAGCAGGATTTCACATATCGATCCCTGCACTACAACTGGGCAACATCTTCAGACAAGCTTATCAATATTTAACATACTGTTATATATTCCCTTACCATCCTTAATACTTTGAAACACTATCAAAGCTGAAAGCCCCTGGTACCACGGCTGGCGTGAGACAGCTCTAGTCCCAGATATATAAAAACACAAGCCATACAACTAGATAAATTATTAACTGTTCTTACTCCTGCTTGAAGTAAGGAAAGGCTGCAAAGTCATTTAACAGCAGCAGGTTCAAACAGTCTCAGAGCTGAGGATGTGGCAGGCGGTGGAATTACATAAGCTGCCTGACGCAGACTGAAAATAGAGGCGGAGATAAGATGTCGCCTTCTGATGAAAGAAGGCTCGAGTCAAACTTGTAATGGTGTAATAATGCATGGGTTGGTGGTGCAGAAAATTGAATAGCTGTACAGCACTACAGTCCAGCATCATGACTAGAGGGTAATGCATGAGCTGTAAAAAAGAAAGTAAATGTCTGATTCCTGAGTATATTCATGTGAATGTTATTCAAAGGGTGTCATCCTTATCTGCATTAATCCATGACTTTCAATCATCACCTCCTTCACAATCATATGCCGAGGCGTCTATTGTATACACAGTCCAAATAATCAATCCTCTAAGCTGGATGCATTACCTGTTGACAGTAAGTAAACACAGCTGACTTTCCTCATAGTGTGATGCATGAGCCATTTACCCGTCACCATTTACCTGCCACCATTAACAGGGAAGCGTTATTAGCATTTTTTATGCTGCTTCCTCAAGATGTCACCAAACCGTTCAGGCACAAAGCGGTACGCTGATAAAAAAGCTTCATCTGTCTACGAGCTTAAACATATGGAACTGCATAGAGCATGTGAATGTAACACGCTGATTAGCTATGATGCAGAGCAGCAGGCAAACAAAAGCTGTGGATCAACACTAATGGACTGTGTTCTCTCTCTCTCATCCACAGCACATTTTGTTGAGGCAGGTGTGTGATGGTGAAACACCATTAAAGCCACCTTAATGAGAGCCCTGTGAGTGTTTCCCCCTGTGGTGGTCCCAGCAGGGCTTTATCTGGGCCTGCACCGTTGGACATGCTAGATGTGTGAGATAACCTCCATCTGTCTTCATGACTGTCTGGCCTTTATTGCTTTAGAAGAAGTGTTGCTTTCACAAGCTCTTCCTTTACTCAGCCAGGAAAACCAATATTTGTTTCTGTGTGATTTGTAACAGGCGGGCTTTACCTTTCTAGTCCTGGCAATGTAAACATAATGTGTCCGTCTTGATAAAGGGCAGGATTAAAGGGAACATGCCTCCAATAATGACTTTCTCTCAAGTCATCATGACATTTTTTTTTTTAACACTTTTGTTACTGCAGTTGCAGTAGCTTGTAGTGGAGGTTTTCCCAGATTATCTTCGGGCTGGAGCAAATCCATTTTGACATTTTACAATGAAACAGCATCTGCCATTGGATCTGGCATAATCTGCAGAAACGTATCATACGTATTTTCTTGGTCTATCATTTCAAAGGGGGTTCATAAACTTACAGGTATGGTAACTGCAATGATAATTGGCCACTTTTACAAAACTGAGATGAGTGAATTCACATTTCCTTTTTTAACCCTCTCCCCACCCTTTCCTCTAGAGGAGTGCCAATTAAAGTGTCTGGCTCCCAATGCCATGTATCATTCTTGAAAATGACAAAGCTATTATTCGAATATTTCCCTTGCCACATGATGGCTCATACAGCTTTCATTATTCAGTTTGAAAAATATGATACAGATGCATGGTGCATACCGCTGCTTCAACTCTGCTAAACTAAAGTGGGACTTTGAAAATACATGTTACTATTTTTCACCTAAAGTCACCTTTTCATAAGTTCTGTATTTGTTGCAAATTCATTTGGATCACATGAACTAAGAGCTCTAACTAGTACCAAATATATTGCTTAAAAATATCCAGCAGGATGACGGATATGAAAGATCAACTCTGGCTCTAAAAGTAATCTTACAAAAAGTCTTTTGCAAACTTGGCTTCTACAAATTTGCTGCTCATAGTTCTAGGAAAATGTAAAATAGTATTGTTTTGTACACGGCTCCAACATGCAATTGAATAACAAAATAGTCTGGAATTAAATGATTTTTGAAAGAACAAAAAGCCAAAGACACAAAATAAAAGACTCCACATTGTTTATCCATGTCCATAACTGTGATTAACATGGATTGCATGTTCAAAAATTGCTAGTAAGTGTTGTAACAGAGATCATTTGGAAGGCATTAGTATAGTGTTAGTTTCTATGACAGCACCTTTGCAAATTTAGTAAGTCGAAGAAACATGAAAAATATTTGCTCAACATTTCCAACTCAGCTCACTTCTTTCTGATTAATAAAAAGACAGACAGAAGAAAGTAATTTATGAGCAAGCAAACATAGTCAATCATGTTTATGTTATATTGATTCTTCAATGATGTTCTTTGCAGTTCCACTTCTTGTCTGAGTTGCAAAATCCTGGTACCTTCATTCCTTCACTCATTCATTTTCTGAACTGCTTAGTTTCTTGAGAGCATTACAGGTGTCTTGGAGCCCATCTCACCTGGACGAGGGCGGGGTTCACCCAAACTTAAAAGTGACTAGGATCCCCTTCCTTTTCCTGCTCGTGTTTTAAATTATGCAGAACACCCCAGGTAGGTATGACAAACAAACAAACAAAGGGTGGCTTTTATGCTCGTTTCACTTCCCAGAATTGTCATGATATAACAAAATATCATTCGACGTGTGTGTTGCTTGTACATTCACTTGTCTCAGCAGGACTCGCGCACAGTGAGTCTCTCAGAAGTTTGGATCGAGGGGATGAAAGCCCGTTGTCAAACATCTGTCGTATCACAGCAGTGAAGGAGCTGAATATGCTGCTCCATAATATTCTTCCAATAATGCCTCCTAGCGCATGAATAAACCATCAGGCCGGTTCTGCTGCAGATTCACCATCTATAGCAATTTGATCAAGTTTGAGGTGACTTTTGATGAGTGAGAAACGGGCACCAAGAAACTGGTGTCACTGCCTCTTTGTCCAGTACTAGCATAAAAAGACACTTAGTGATAAAGCTATGGTGTGGATAGGACACTTATAAAGTCTACCTAAACCCTCAAAGGCCTAAACATAGCCAGGCACCAAAACCACCGACTGATCTAAAATATTTAATAACTTCTGAAGCACCAATCCTATCAATACATTTACATAACTGAGATAAAATGTAGTTTCTCTGCTTTTCAACAACATCAGATTTGCCTTTTTTTTGGGACATTCTGAGGTCACTTTTTCAAACATCTAATCCAATCCTGGTCCTCGAGAGCTACTATCCTGCATTATTCTTCCAACACACCTGATTCAAATGATGAGCCAATCATCAAGCTCTGCAGAAGCCTGATTACAACTGTCAGGTGTGCTGGAAGAGGGAAACAGCTAAAACATACAGGATAGTAGCTCTCAAGGACCAGGACTGGACACCCCTGATCTACAGGGTCCATGAATTAAATATGACAAATGCAAAATGCAAAGGAAAATATTACAATAAGTGGTGATAAATTACTGAGAAAAGATTAGTTAAAAGGGGGAAAAATTATTTGAAAGTTGCCACAAAGTTGTTCTTGGGTTCTTCATGGGTAAAAAAGATCTTTTACCTTAACACTGAATTTGTATCAGACTTAAATTTGACGAGTTATTTTTAATATAATGGGACACAGTGGTGCAGTGGTTAGCATTGGATTTTGGTTGTCTTGGTCACTGTGACTGCCCTTAGGTGTGAATGTGAGAGTGAATAGTTTGTCTCTGGTGTACTCCATCTTCACCCAATGTCAGACCACGAGGCTACAGCTGCCCCACAGTCCTAGAGAGGATGCCATGGCTATTTAAAATGAATAAAACATGAACACCACATCTGCACAACTGTCAACTTGTCACTTTTTAAAAATTTTTTTTCAATATATAATAAGGGGCAACACGGTGGTGCAGTAGTTAGTACTCATGCCTCTCAGCAAGAAGGTGCCGTGTTCGATTCCCAGGTGGGACCGTTCTGTGTGGAGTTTGCATGTTCTCCCTGTGTCTGCGTGGTACTCCGGTTTCCTCCCACAATCCAAAGACATGCACTGATAGGTTAATGGGCTAATCTAAATTGCCCAT
>JAQQZY010000016.1:15906689-15919821 GCA_030068375.1 Ostorhinchus rueppellii | reverse complement strand
GATAGATAGATAGATAGATAGATAGATATAGATATATAGATATAGATATAGATATATATAGATATATATAGATATATATATATAGATATATATACACTGTATATGATATTTTAAATTATAACACAATAACAATGACCTTGTTTAAAAAAGCAAGTACATCCTTGATACTGTTTGTTTATGTCAATCATGATTGCTAAATTCACCAAAAAACATTATTTTTCATTCAGTTAAGCAGCACTGGTATCATCTATTCAATATGGACCTTGTACCATTGGTTATCAGTAAATAAAATTACATTGACCAATGTTAATCTGTTGTGTTATATTCAGAATAGTCTAGTCATGTTCATAATAGCTCCTATGATTACATACATGATAAAGTAGAACTTTATTTTATTATTTTATTGTATCAAAATAAAGTTGAACTTTATTTTGATATAATGAATATACCTTTTCTTCTCTGGTAGGAGCAGGGAAGAAATAAGTAATATGTATAACAAAACAAAGAAACAAAAACAGAGCTATCCGTCACTGACCAAATTGGAATCACTCATATAAGCCCAGGTTCACAATTCATGCATCCCAATAAAACAAACCAATCTCACAATCTCCACTGAAATGACACCTGGTATTTTAAGGGTGGGTGACAGCTAAATGGAGCTTCATCCATTTCACCAAATAATGTGAATGCAACTCATCACAGTTCGAACATTTGTACTAGGTTTATTACCCCTGCTCACATCACAATGGCAGTGATAACACCACAGCCAGCACTAGACCCATATAAGCAACCACGAGCCTGATCAATCAGATGATTTGTAGGAATTGTGCTTTTGCTTTTTACTGTCTTGTTAAGAGCAAAGTATTATGTAATATACTTACACAAACCTGTGCAGTTTCTCAATTTTTCAAAGCCTTTCCTCCAATGCCATCTTTTGTTATGCTCTATGGAACACCACTCTCATTCAGGAATGCCAGCACTGGGCTTGGGCTCTGTCAGACACAGTCAGTGAAGCTCATCCACCCACAGACACCACATTCTGCATGGTACATACAGTTTAATATGACAGTGCATAAGTGGAGTCTGGAACAAAGATCAAATCTGACATAACATCAGTTTGAAGAGTTTGCTTTATAGTATGACAACTATTTTCTGTCTGCTTCTTATGTGAACCAAGTGTACGTTTAAGTCCAAGAAAGACATTCATGGCATACAGCTGGTAAGTCTCAATTAACATTTTCTTATGCATACAAAAGTGATGCAATTTCTTTTGTTAGTTGTGATGAATGACCATGATGAATCTGGCATGATGATTCTTGACAAAAATCCACTTATTAGAAGATATTATACAGTTACAGTATGTGGAAAGAGCTCAAAATCTAACAGCAGTTGCAGCCTACAACTAAACACAAATGTGCAGCCAAACTGACTGAACACACACCCATTTTCCCTCTGCATATAAGAAGTCACACATTGAAACGTGATAAAATTCAATGAATGAAACACCCACCTTTTATATTTTAAAAGGTAAATATGTGTATTAAGATGAGTAAAAAAAATAGAGGATGGATTTACCTTCTTCAGAGCTGACATTCTAGGTAGATCCTCCTCCTGCAAAGCCTGTTCACATGCTGAGGTCCCAAGCCAAGTTTGGAGGGTGCGCAAATCCTAACTCAGCCCGGTGCTGATGCTGAGCCATGAGGTGGCTGTTTAGTATTCTCATCTCGCTTCTACCTCATCCTACAGCTGGCTCTGCGTGCGCACGCCCCCAAAAAGGTGGTATAGCAGGACTTGACCACAAGGGGAGCTGGAGCCTAATAGACAACATTAACAAGTTTAAATTAATATTAAGAAAATAGAAGAGGTGGTTAATTTTCATCGGATGTGAATGAATATATTCATGAAAATTTCGGTTATTAATATTTCAGGAACAAGCAGTCACACCAATCAATCTTTGATCAAATATTGCATTTTTACCTTATATGTTGACATAAGTCCCATATAATTACGTTATATTCTACTTGGTGCTCTAAACCAGGTTTGTATACATGCCGATTTGAATAATACATATGACTTGACATATTAATCCAATAACCATGAATATAAATCCTGTATTAAGTATTTTACAACGAAAACCAAAGTAAATTGTCACAAATTTGGATGGAAACTGGTGATATTGGGATAAAACTTGAGTTCCTCTGCGGTCAGTTCCACCAGTGTCAGATGGAGCTAGTGGACGCAATGCAGCCATGACACACCACGTGCACTGTAACAAGTGGTTTATACAGATTTTAAGTAAATCCGGACAGTTATTTAGCTATGTGCAACATTGAACCTTACGTAGTTAAAGTATTTCACCCGCGTATGTTTTTGAATTATCGTTAGAGAGCGAGCTAATTAAGCTAACATGCCGGTTAGCCGTGAGCTAACTCGCTAGTTTAGCACATTAGCTATAGCCACCTCTACACCTATAACATCAAAGGGTTCATGTTCTGTTCAGTTTGGTTAGATATGTCGACATGGCACATAGGAAAGAAGGTGAGACTCCCCACCCATCGCTCACAAGATTTAACAATTACATAATTCAAAAGTCGTGTTTTGTAGCTAGCCTGTTTTTGTTTAGCCAGCTAGCTAACTCACGTTTCTAGTCTCGCGTTAGATTTTCAGTAACACTGTAAACAAGTGCACGTGTTACACTGTCACATCTACAACTACACACTTGTTATACTTGTTACAAACTCTGTTTCTGTCAGAGTAACAGGGAATAAAAACTACGTGTAACCAGTTGTGGTCTCTTCTTAACGTTAGGGTTAGGGATCTTCATCGTTATGCGTTTAAATACAAGCAAATGCCCATGTTTTACACTTTCAGTTTATTTAAGTGTCGTGTTTATTTGTCATTTGTGACAGTGTTTCAGTCGAAAGTCCTCCAGAAGCTCTACCCCGCAGTTCCGAAACTGGAAAAGGAATCCAGTTCACCACACACTGTGCAGTCTCTAGCCAAAAAAACCCACGTTAGAGGAAAAACTCACCAAGTCACTGATACTGGTAAGTTTATACTGAACACTCCAGTGTTTTCCATCAATAGTTTGTATCTGTATTTTGTTGGTTTACATTTTTCCACACTGCATTAACGGCACGGTTCTGGGGTTTCTTCATATGAAAACATATAGTACTATTTTAAGGGAAAATCTGTTTAATTTCTTCTTTGTCTTTACTTTCTCCCCCATACACATGGAATTGTTTTTTTGTTTTTTTTAATTAAGTGATCATTTAAAATGACAGAAAAAATTGGGAAAAGCCCGTTTTTTTCTGAAAGCCAAGACTAAATTGTTCTGTGTTGTTCAAAATCCAAAGATATTGTTTACAGAACATACATTAGATATTCACATTAAGAAGATGGAATCAATATATGTGGACTGTTTTTCCTTATACAATATATTCTGACTTATAATCAAAATGAACTCTTAATCAGTTTATTTAATTGTCAACGGCTAATTGATTAATCATTACAGTTTTACAAACAGCTTCTGTGTGCTTTATATCCCCTCCTTTGTATTTGCCCTGTTTGGTGATGCAGGAACTACACAAAGTGCAGTTGGTCCAACCAAACGTATATACACAGTTCTACCTCCTCCAGCAGACTACATGATAGTGGCAGAGGAGTCCACCACACTCCCACAACAAGGAAACATAAATAGTGTGGAAGACCCAGCTGGTAAGATGACTGTAATTTTACATTTATGGACCTGCACATTGTGCCATAAAACTGAGAGAGATTTATGATATGTTGTTTCTCTAGGTTGGCTCTCTCTACTATTAAAGTCACTCTTCTTGATTGTCTTTGCCACTATGGTTATGGGAAACAGGCAATGATAATCAATTATGTTCTTATGGGAGATATTTAACCCTTGTTGATGCCAAGTTTGTTGACGGACTTGAGAGCTGAAGCAATGCCAAGGTTAAATGCTTTTGACCTATGATGCAAAGGGCTGAGGTCTAGTTTAATTTAAGGATCTGCACTGGAGTTGATGCATCATTGTTCATTTTCTTTGCGAGAACCAATGAAATAATCTCTTTGTAATAAGAGTCTGAGTTCGTTACATCAGATCACCTTTCTGAGTTAATCATCTTCCTTAATTCAGGATTCCATTCACCTGAAAGGCATCTATTTTATCTCAGTGAAACGTAGGAGACTTGTTGATTCAGACTGATGCAATGCAATGCAATTTACATGCAGCCACAAGTATTTATCATCAGCTTTAACAATTGCATTCATCATCAGCTTTGCGGTGGCTTAATTGATTATATTTTTGTGTGGTCTGTGAGCATGTAGGGAAATTTACATCCAAGTGCTGTTTAAGGTCAGCTTATATTGAGCTCCATAAACCACTTCCAAAAAGTGTTTGGTGTAACATTTTTCTTAAAAGTCTAACATACACTGTTACAGAAATAATCCCTCTGAATCATCACTTCTTGGTCAGTATTTAGTGCTAAATTCACCTGCAGCGATGCAGTCTTCTGCTTGCATTTTCACTCAACAAACAGTTCAGTCTGAGAGATCACACTCTGTGAAAAGCATCCATACTAGAGGTCGACCGATATGGGTTTTTCTAAAGCCGATACCGATATTTAGAGGTCAGAGTCAGCCGATGGCCGATATGAGCTACCGATTTTTTTGGGCTGATTTTTAGGGCCGATATGCTATCGTATTGTCCTTAATTGGCATGCTAAAATATCATACCAGTAAGAGGACGCACAACACTTATAAACTTAACATGATTTATTGGAAATTGAACACTGAAATAATCAACATATGAAATAAATATAAAATAGATAAAAACCAACTCTGAGTCTGAAATATTCAATATATAATCAACATAAAACTAAATATGAAATAAAAATATATCAGTGCTACAAACACACTAGTAACACAGGACGTACTTGCAGCAGCTATTTGTTTTTCCTTTCGCTAAATAAAGCAACACATCACAGATTACAACTTATCATGAGAGCAAATATACGACTTTAGGACATTGAAATGTAAGAATTGAAGCCTTACCTGCAGGGTATATCTGCCTACTCCTGAAACGTCGTGCTGCGTTCTAAGTAGCTGTCCGCAGATGTCCCTGACTTTAAATCGGCGTGACCAAATAAGTAAATCGGCTGATGCCAATTGATTAAAAAATGGCAAAAATCGGCCGATTAAATCGGCTGGCCAATCAATCGGTCGACCCCTAATCCATACACACACATCTGTCAGCCTATCACCTCTAACAGACCTACTGGAGACAGAAATGAGTAAGCTTGTGGTTCAGCTCAGCTGTGTATTGTCTCTGTTGTAGAGTTTTGCTAGAGAGCAGGAGTTTTTATTTGTGTTGCTGTTAAACAGTCAGGAAAAAAACACGGTTCAACCTTAAAGCTTGGCCACTTGCTGGACATGTACACTTCCACTAATCAAGAAACCACCTGATTAGGCAAGTGGTATAAACAGTGTTATTCATATGGATTTTTTTATAGGAGGTAATGGCAGTAAGTGGCTGAGGAGGGACTTAAAGGAATACTCCATCCGAAAATGAAATTAAGTCAGTCATGGCCTCTCCCAGAATTAGAACAGTGTGGAAAATATGGTTAAAATCCATTCAGTGATTGTCCTGTTTTAGGAGCAGCGCTTTTAGCTTTAGCTTAGCGCAGTTGCTGTAAACCTCCGGTGTCAGATAGCATGTCCTCCAAAAAAAGTGACCGAAACATCAATTTTTTTTCTAAATATATCTTGGGAGGCATGTGTTCAGAACGAGTATAAATCGTAATGCTGAAGCTAAAAGCGCTGCTCCAAAAACAGGACAAAACAGGACAATGACTGAACAGATTTTAACCATATTTTCCACACTGTTCTAACTCTGGGAGAGGCCGCAACTGACTTAATTTCATTTTTGGGTGGAGTATTCCTTTAACTCACTTTCCTCTCACTCATGAAACAGCATTTTGTAAGATCTGAATAGCTGAAGTGTAAATTATTAGTTTAGTCACTTTATGAAAATGTCTTGAACTGGGTGGCCTTAGGGGAAGTGGATGAAACTCCAAAATAGGGCTGCACAATATTGGAAAAAACTGACATTGAAATTTTTTTAACCATGTGATATATATTGCGATATGAAAAAATACTGAGGAGTATGTAATAGCTGTGTAGTGCCGACGTAAATGGTCAAACAAATTAGTTGTGGCTCCTCTCACTGTGGCAACAATTGCAAGGCACGATCGACATAGAACACGTGTTTCAATAGCATCCTTCTTATTTCTGAAGTAATTCCAGATAACTGACATTGCTTTTCTTTGTGGCACCAAGTCTTCGTTTATGGTGATTTTCTCACGTTCGTTGCTGATTTTTACATCCACCAAGGAGGTTATGTTTTTGCCGGCGTTGATTTGTCTGTGTGTGTGTCTGTTTGTTAGCAACTTTACAGAAAAACTACTGGACGGATTTTCTTTAAATTTTCACCAGTGATAGAGAATCACCCAAGGATGTTCCTATTAACTTTTGGTCACGATCCGGATAGCGGTTTTGACGTCATGACGTCCTAACCTTGGCGGAGGTTTGACCTCACTGAGCGCTCTTGTTCAATGCTGTTACCAGCGAGTCACTCCAAACAGATTAAGAACAATTGTGATTGGTGTATCCCTGCATGCAGTGTGTCATGTACCCTTGAAATTAGATGAGAACACGTCAAGTTCATTTACTTCCTACATTGCAGGACCTGCAATGTGACTATTGTGTACACAAACATCACGATGACAATGCTCAAACTATATATTCTGCATCTCTACTCCAGCATTGTATTAGTTTGCTGCAAATTTGACAGCAAGGCCGATAAAATGGAGTCATTTTTCAAGGACAAATCTCTTAAAAGTTCAGCTGTGTTCTTTAAAACGCGCAGACAGCATTTTACTTGCATAACAGCTAAGATTGCTGCCAACAACTGTCAGTAAACATAGAAATTAACTCTAGACTGGTTATGTTTTATAACTGCCATAAAACAATTTGTATAGTGGAAAGCAAACATTTTGCTTAGGAGAAGATCATCTCTGGCCCACTCTGACAACAAAACTTAACTCAGAAAGACCCAAACAAACACCGTCAAACCAAAGCATCTACTGATGGAAATGTTTAATACCTGTTTATCCACTAATTCTATTAATACATGTAAATAATTGGTGTAAAATACAGTTATTGATCTTTTCACGGTTATCAGATATGACCTATCTGGACATTCAGATGCTCCGTAGTGAATGTGGAAACAACGTCATCTTCTACAAAATTGATTCACCAGTAAAACCCATGGAGTTGGATCAATGACAGTGGATGGACACATTTGTTTTATGTTCAGTTAATGATAGATTTTGCTGGGGGAAAAAAAATCACATTTTCTTCATTTTTTTCAGTTTTTAATGTAATAGCCCTTAACTTTAATCTGAGCTTTTATGAACATGTACATAATCTGTGAACTGAATATAGGAAAATACCAGATTTTCACTGGAAAAATGCAAATTGCAGAAAATTATTTTATAACAAATGGTGACAAATCCCTTAGGAAATGTTACAGTAGGTGTCAAGAGAAAATCATTTGGGAACTACCACAAAAGTAGCACGTCTTTATAGGTTAAAGATGAACCTTGACAAAAGTTTTCAGGGCATTTTTTTTTTTTTTTTTTTTTTTGTGCACTCATTTTTTGCCCTCTGTCCATTGAGAACAGATCAGGGGCCCAGTTTGAGGAGTTCTCTTTACAAACACAAGTGGGAAATGTTGGATACTTTGCCCTAAATGATAAAATGATCCAGTCTAATACGGTATATGTAAAAGAAACTGTACAACAACTACTCACTATGTTAAAAAATAAATGGGACTTAACTTATATGTGTGACGTTATCCACCTGTGTGCTGGAAAACCCCAACCTGAATCACATTATTTCCACTCGTTAGTCCAGTTCAGAGCCTTAGTCTGGATTAGAATGATATGAGCATAACTTTATCCATCATTTAGCTGATTCTGTGAGACTGTATTTTCAGGACTCTCAGCTAATACGCCCCTGTGACTGAGCTTTTATACTGAATTGTGACATGCACTCCCCATTTTTAGAATCCTAATGTCTTTGTGTCTGCATCGTGGCATATTATTTAAGACATTCATTCAGGCTTAAAAGAATACCCTTGTTTTCTACATTGAGGAGCACAATGACGACTAACACTTTGTTTTATTTTTAATCTACCATGAAAGGGCCCTTTGAAAGAAATCTTATGAATTTTGCATGTTTCTAAATGCACGAGGATGCTCTAAATACTGCATCGGAATGGGATACCCAAATGAAACAACATTTAGTGCAGACATTTAGTTGCAAATATATCCTTTTCTTTATTGAAATACACAATGAAGCGCCTCCTCCCATGTTTTTTTTTCCCCAAACACTACTACGTCCACATCTGCAATATGTCAGGCTACTGCTTATAACTGGAAGCAGGTCTCTAAGTAATCGATGTTTGACTTCTCAGAGCCCCTCGAGTTATTAAGCAGACTGGAAGTGTGATGAGGCAGTGGGGTAGCAACAGTGTCGTTTCTGCTTCGGCTCTAATCTTTCTCAGTTCCATTTTTTCATATACAAAGGTACAGGATGTTTTGTAAGGGATTTAATGCTGAGTTACCCAAAAAATAAAAGGAAAACAAATTAAAAAGTCGAGCTAAAACAGAACTGCAGAACACCTAATTATGAGTTTCACAAGGGAGGGGCATGTAATAAATTTGAGTAAGCACACTGAAAAGATAATGTGCATTTTGAGCATCTTCTTCTTTTACATCAGACGTAAAGCTGGATTCCAGGAAAGAAAATGCTTACAAGCAGCATTTCTGACATGTATTATAAAAAGATTAAAGGCCTTTTCACTTCATCTGCTTAAAAAACACGACTTGTTGTAGCAGATTTCTTTTCAATCAGAGACTCCACCAACTCACTCGAGCTGATTTTCCTGCTCAGACTGCAATCAGCTAAAAACCAGGAATATCTAATTAGTGCTGCAGTGATTGGCTGGAAGGAAAATTCACTACCTGAGTCCCGTATATTGGCCACTGTGAATAGAATTAATCGTGTTATTTATTGTCCACAGAGGAGAGTGTTCACGAAAGCAATGAAGAAATCGACCAAGGACCAGAAGACAAGAAGAGGAGAAGAAGAAAGAGGAAGAAGCCGAACCTTCATCCTGACTCAGAAAAGGATCCGGTAGCCCCGGGCCAGAGTCAGACACCTGGGAACGAGGGAGAAGAACGCATTAGTCGAAACAAGAAAAGGAAGTTGAAAAAGAAAAGACACAAAGAGAAGCTGCTCTCTATGGGTTTGATGCCTCGCACTGCTGCGTTGGAGTTCACCTACCAGAGAATAGAGGAGCGGGAGGAGGAGGGGGAGGGGCAGCTGGAGGAGGAGGAGCAGCAGCAGGAGGAGGAGGAGGAGGAGAGGGCTACTGAGATCTTGGACTTCCTCAGGACCACAATGGAAATCTATAAGTCAGATTGTGAGTTTTGAGTGAACTTCGATGTTCTATGCCACAGGTGTCAAAAATATGGCCCACAGGCTAAAACCGGAGCATCAAAGGGTCCAATACAGCAAAAGTACACCAAAGATATTCAGAATCAGTATAGTTCAGGGGCTCAAGTAGGTCAGACCAGTAGAATATTATCATCGTAACTTAAAAATAATGACAACTACCTATTTTTCCTCTATGTTTTCATGTAAAAAAAAAAGTACATTTCCATGAAAATGCTTACATTTACAGATATTCTTTCACAAAATATGTTAATAAGCTGAACAAAATATCAATAACCTGAAATGTCTAAAGAGAAGTAGGTGTAATTTTAAGTGTTTTGCCTGCTGCTAAATGTTTTGTATATTTTTAGAGCTACTATGATCTGTAAGTTGTTGCCTAATACACACGTGTAAATGATAAGCAAATGAAAGCTGCACTTATTTTTCCCAAAGGGCTCATATTTAGTGAAATCCACTTTCATTAGTTTTTGGTTCATTTATTTGTGTGTTTGGACCCAAATAGTTCAAACAGTTTGAATTGGAACCCTCCAGGTGCTGCAAGCTATTTTTATATTCATTTGGGCAAAAATCAAGTGGATTTCTACAACCTGTTTTAATTCATGATTAATTTGTTACATCTATAACTAGTTACGTCACGACATTTGCCCATATAAGGTCAAGACTTCCGACGAACATTTCTTCAAGTACGACATAATTGTTTATCAGCAGCAGCGGTTGTAGTCCAGACTGAAAATGTGTCCAAACTTTGAGCCAATTACCTAAAATGTTCAGCTATTTGTTGGAACAGGACAGAGCAGCACAGCCAACAACCTGGAGGGGGTGGGGCATGACGTGGCTCATTTGCATTTAAAGGGCCAGCGCTCTAAACAACCTTTCCGGTGTCATTAATTGTAAATAGATTTGAAGTTGGACCTGCGGAGTTGAATTGAAGAATTTAGACCGAAGCATAGCATTTACAGTTTTTGTAGACCACGGGAAAATGTTTTAAAATGCAGAGTTCCATTTATCACTCCTTTAAGACATTTCAGGTGGTTCATATTATTCACATTTGTAAGGAAACTTTGCAGACGCCTTTTGTGGTTTGTATTCAATGTTAAAAGTCTCCAAAATCAACATTCATCCAGGACAATAGTGGAATTCGAGTCATTGTTTGTGCTTTAATTTACAAACATTTTGACACTTTTTACATTAACCATCTTAACATTGAATACTACCAGATACTGAGAGAATATTGAGCAGAATTCATTCTACTACAGCACTTTTTTTTTTTTTTTTTTCCCATTTTAGAGGCACGATGCAACAGCAACATGGATTAAATTGTTTAGGTTTCAGAGTTACCTGGGATATCTATGGGTACAGTATAATTGGCTAGAGGTCTAATTTCTTTAACATTTACAACAGAGGAAGCAGAGCAATATAGGCCACAGTTACAAGAGTTAGAAACTTTCAAAGAGTTTAACTGCAGAATCACAATACAAAATGTAATGGAAAGCAATTACGGTCGTCAGTCATTGTTTTAATCAGGGCTTTGAGCTCACCAAGAGAGTCATTAAGTTGCACGGTATGCTGAAGTGTGAGCCATGACTTGTATGCTAAAGAGGAAGCTCCGTGGTGCTCGGTGATTTTGCTCCTCTAATATTAAATGCTCAAACACGTATATATCTGATGTGGCTTTGTAAATGAGCCTACTCGTCTGCTCTTTGTTTTGATCACACAGAGATTTGACAGAAAATAAAAGAGGTTGAAAATATGACGTATGAAAATAAGTAACAGCTGCTGTGTATTTGGTACAGTTTAGAAAGATAAATTGGCTGTTTTGTCAGGTCTAAACTTTAGATATAAAATACTGTCATGTTTAAAGGTTCAGGGGGTTATGGGAGGGTTTTTTTTTTTTTTTTATTGTTATTATTATTTTCTGTTCCAATGTTTAAAAGAAAAGGAAATTGTACTTTTGTATACAATGGATATTTGCCATTTGCACTCCATAAATCAAGATTATATAATGAATAAATAAATACTATGATATTGATAGTGTTTTTTTTCTGCTCCCTCAGCTTTGTTTCATGCAGGCGAGCTTCCACCTCTGTCCGGCGGGCTAGACGACTTTCTAAGCAGCATCGCCGGCAGCCGCCAACCCGCCGCTGTCCTGAAGCAACTTCATACTCTGAAGACCTTTGTTCAACAGAAAGACTCTGTCAGACTAACAAAGGCACTGGAGGAGCTCCACAACACCACCGCCATGTCTGCAGGTCCGCATCATTCTGTTGTTAAGTGAATTCACGCCCGTCTCAGTCCGCGCTGGTCTGGTCATGTTGTGATTTACCCCAAACACCTCACTGACCTGTTCCTGGCAGGTTAATACTTGCCTCAGTGTGTCCATGCTTGCCTCAGTCTGTGCATTGTTCCAGTCTTTATTGTTCAGCTGAATATACCTGTCCTTACTTGCCTTCATCAGTGTGAGAACCTGCCCTCGGTTTGCGACACTAGGACTGGTCTTGTCCCTGTTGCATATCACACTCAGGTGACTTCCATCATGGCTGAACTAACATGCCGGAGCTTGTTCATTTCGCCTGAACTCAGGGGTGTCCAATCCTAGTCCTCAAGGGGCACTATCTTGCATGTTTTAGGTGTATCCCTCTTCCACCACACCTGATTCAAACGATAAGTCTATCATCAAGCTCTGCAGAAGCCCAATACTGACCGTCAGGTGTGCTGGAAGAGGGAAACATCTAAAACATGCAGGATAGCAGCCCTCAAGGACTAGGATTGGACACCCCTGCCTTAACTCGATCAACATCCAAAACGTCTCATGAGGCCTGGGACACGTTTCCACCTGTGAGTGCGTCGGTGGTTTTTCGTGCTTGGCTACCCAGATGCATAATAGGATCAGTAGGGACTTTACCGCTTTCACATGCACACCAGTACATGCACGACAAGGAGAGAGGGACAGAGTGAAAGGGACCAGCCAAGTGGATTCAGGACACTGGCATGTCAGTGGCCACATAACCAATGCTTGTCTTTGTGTGTCTCTGTCGCCAAGACAACACAGTGTAACAACCAGTGTGTAACTCGTGCAGAGCCAGTGCTCCAGTGTTGGTTGCGTCTCTCTGCATGCACCTGCTCTACAGCTGACTGGAAGCTTCTGTAGCACATCATGACACCAGCCTTATTTCACATTACTCATGTATCACCAACTTATTTAGTTTCCATTTTTAAACACAGGTCTATAGGCATTTTACGCTACAAAAATCTAGATTTTATCGAGTGTATTTTTCTCATTTCTAGTCAAAATATCTCATCACACTTAAAGTAAGACATAATCACCTAAAGAGTAACTTGTAAGATGTAAGAACTTATTTTTAGACAATAGATCTTGAAAATCTTATTTCGAGAAATCTTACAAAGATCATTTTCACTTGTCCCATGGGCAGATTTTTTTTTTCCTTAATTCAAAAAAAGGGCAACGCGGTGGTGCAGTGGTTAGCACTCGTGCCTCACAGCAAGAAGGTCCTGGGTTCGATTCCCAGGCGGGACCTTGGGACCT
>JAQQZY010000016.1:15883593-15898572 GCA_030068375.1 Ostorhinchus rueppellii | reverse complement strand
GGCATTGATAGGCTATGGGTTTGGTCTGATCAGAACATTTATAGAATAGGAACCAGGAACCATTCAGCACATGAAAATGTATCAGAGTAAAAGGATTAAATTCATCCGAAATATGTAGTGGAGTAAAAGTGGAAGTAGGAGGAAAAAAATAATACTCCACAAAAGTACAGATACTGCATTTTAGTACTTAGGTGGTTCCACTTGGTTACTATCTCTGTTCACACGCACTTATAGCATTTTACAATATTGTTTTTCTGTATTTATTTCCTTTCCAAAAAAGAACGAAACAATCTGTACATTTATTTATTTTTTTACTGTGCCTTCACTTCTTTGTTTCATGTTTTTTTTTTTTTTCATTCATAAAAAATAAATCGTAAAACCAACAGTAATATAGTAGCTCAACAGCAGTAGGTGTCAGGTTTTGTCTCTTTTTAGTATTCATAAAGTCCACCCATGGTTTCCAGCACTGATGCCTTCATGTTTTGAGGTTTTGAACCCTTTAACCCCTGAGACATTATTCCAGGTGAACGTGCTGTTGTGAATGTTTCAGTGACACAAAAGCTGCTGTGAGTACGGGTTTGTGTTGCCTTTACTTTAGTATTTTTGTTTTACTGTGTTTTAGGCTCAAAACAGGGTGGAATAACAAAAAAAGACAAAGAGAGGAATTGAAATTTGACAGGTTCTTATCAGATAAGGCGCTCAGAATGTACATCAATACGAGATTTAGGATGTTGAATGTGAACTGGAACACACTGAACGACAGCAAGGATTAGAATTTTGGTCCAGTAGTTTTTGTTTTGGGGCTCTTTTCTAAATTAGTCTGGCTGCTTTTTGACACCTGGTTGAACTCCATAAGGCAGTTACATGGTCAAACCTTAGTAAAAACTCAGTTAAAAAAAAAAAGAAGAAAAATCCCAATAACAGTAAAAACAAAAAAACACAAGGAAAACAGTGTGTTGGTAAATTTTTATGAATATTTAAAATAATTAAGTGGCACGACACCGAGGGTGCTTGGAAGTAAATCTAACTATGATATAAATCAGCGATGTTCAGAGTGCGGAATTTGGACCACAGCGGTCAATAAACTGAACTGACACAGAACTTAGAAGTCACATGGCACACTGCCACATCTAACATGTAGCTCCGCCCACCTTCTCCAGCCTTACTGACTGCACAGAGCGAAGAACACCATAAAACAATAGAGTATTTAGAACAATAATTCCTCTTCTATACTATCACTAATGTGTCATTCCTTCCATCAGTTGCCACAGTACTGTAGTAGCAAAAGAATGCACTGAAGTATATGCCATATATGACCACAGTACTGTAGCAACAAGAGGTGAATGAGTTCATGGAACAGTATCTGTGATTGGCTCTTATACAGATGCTAACATTTGATTGGCTCTGTGACAATACACAAACTGATGCTTCGTGCCGCAGTACTGTGGTGGTAGCCATTGCCTTACAATAAATCATACATTCAGAACGCGCAGTGCTGCCACATCAGGGGTTAAAGGGTTAAATAATAAGCGCAAAATCTGTAAAGGCTCTGATATATGAAAGCATCAGAGGATGGTGTGCACAAAAGAAGCGAAGTAGTGGAAGAGCAGGCATGTATGGATGAGGGGTAATCAAGAAAATGAAGGCAAGCAAAGTAGAGGCGAGTAGAAAGTGTGTGTGTGTGAGAGAATGCTGAGCGGCAGCAGGAATCTTGGCAGCCCTCCTGTGTGTTGCTCAGTGAGTGGTCATTCTCCTCGCGTCCCTGTGTGATTCGTTCTGGCCCCGCCGGGCCAGCTGTGATGAATCGGCAGAATTCCCCGGCTCAGCACAAGGGCAGCGGATTAATCATAGGAAGCCTAATGCTATCTGACACACACACTCACAAACCTTAATGGATGCACACACACACTCCCTCTCTCATTCAGTCAATCTGCCACCCATGTATATGGTTGGACGAGCACATTAAGGTTTGGAATGAAGAAATAAAAAGCAAGGGTGGCATGAGAAAGTTATTATACAATCCTGTCATTCTTTCATAGTGATTTGGCCTCGAAGGAGGTGGTGCATAACTGCCAGAGTTTGACTGGAGCTCTGACATCATTAAAATATCACTTAATAACGTTGAGGTTTTTGTCCAAACAAGGGAACGGAGACAAGAAAAGGAGGAGACGTGATGTCCAGTGGTTCACATAGTTTATAAAGTTTGGGAATATTTGTGGGCTATCGCTGCAAATCGCTCTATTTAAGGGAAGCGTTTGTCCTGTGAATGTTGGTGAATTTGGAGAATGAGTGTGGCAGCAACATCGCGGATGAGTATCTGTAAAGGAATGTGTGTCTTAAAGACACTGGCCGCTGAGTGCCACACTTGTTTGGTCAATTCACTGAATAGTGTTTTCAGTGTCAACATGCCAGACGAGTTGTCACTGAAAGGATTTTTGTTCAGTCTGTCTCAGCTGTGACTTAATGGCTACATACTTAACAGAAGTACCATTTAATGCACTTAGACTTACTTGGGTATTTCCATTATATGCTACTTCATACTTCTCTATTAAATCGCTGAGGCAAATATTCTTTTTTCCTTCCGTCACATACGTTTAGGAGGTTTGGTTTAACAATGAAGATGAAGATTTTACAAAAGCTCATTAACGGCATAAAAAGTCTTAACAGTTTAAACCATTTTATCCAAACTTTAATTATACAGAAAGCATTGTTCAATCTGAATCACATATCAGTTGTCTTGGAGTTGTTCACAGCTCCATTTAGACCAGATTTTATTTCATTAAATGTTCAAATAATCAAAGTTCTCGCCAAAAATCCAAAAGGGAAAATAAGGTTTTGTATCACATTTTCATTTTTTTTGCTTCTTCCATTAATATTGTGATTCGTCCTCAGATATGTCCAGTATCTGTGGTTATTATTGAACTGAATATCAAATACAATCCATGTCTACTTCTAGCATCTCCACCAATAACACGCTGATACTGATGTTTGTTTGTATCCAATGATGTTAAACGTAGAAGTAGAAATCAGTGTTTCTCAATATTTAAGGTGTCTTTCACTGCTAATACTTACTCTACTTTAATTAAGTGGGATTTTTCCTGCATGTATTGACAGTATATTTGCTATAATGTCCATCAATAGGATCAGTAATCGGGCACAGTAGTCATCAACCCATAAAGCTGTCGACCAAATCCATCTACTGATCTAAAATGTTTCATACCTGTTGATCCACTAATTCCGTCAGTGTTTGTCGTCATTTCATGGTCATCAGATATGACCTGTTTGGACATTCAGAGGCTCCACAGTGAACGTGCAAACACCGTCATCTTCTACAACAGGGGTGTCAAACTCATTCTAATTCAGGGGCCACATACAGACTAATATGATATAAAGTGGGCCGGACCAGAAAAATAATAGGATAAGAACTTATAAATAATGTCAACTCCAAAATTGTCTCTGTTTTTGAGTGAAAAAAGTAAAATTCTGTCATGAAAATGTTTACAACTATGAACCGCACTAGAACATAACATGAACAACTTGAAAATTCTTAAGAAAAATAAGTACAATTTGAACAATATTATGCCTTAATTTGACATTTCTACATATGCATCACAACTTACAGATCACAGTGGAGCTACAAATATACAAAACAGGCAGAATATATGTACGGTTCCATGTACTTCTCTTAGACGTTTCAGATTTTTCACATTTTTTGTGAAAGGCTAGTCTGTAAATGTAAACTTTTTTTTTTTTTTTTTTTGCCTTTTCATTATTTATAGGTTATTCTGATAGTATTTTACTGGTCTAATTCTCTTTAGACGTTGACCTAAAATGATTTTAACGTCCTTTGATTGTTCACATCTTCAGTGTAATTTCTGTATTCCACAAATTCGTCTTCGGGCCCAGGTCGGACCCTTTGGCGGGCCAGTTTTGGCCCCTGGGCCACATGTTTGACACCTGTGTTCTACAACATTGATTCACCAGTAAAAGCTATGGTGTTGGATCAGTGACAGTGGATGGACACTTCTTTTATGATTCAGATTCAGACTACTTTATTCATTCCTAAATGGCAATTCAGTTCTTATGTTCAGTTAATGATATATTTTACTGAAAAAGTCACTGATTCTTCAGTTTTCTGTGTTGTGTTATAACAGCCTTTGAACTAACACTTGACCTTTTATGAACTTTTACATGATCAGTAAATTAAATGTAAGAACATAGATGATTTAAGCTGAAAACACTCAAAATAAGTGGTGCCAGGCACAGCAAACCCCGCCCCTCGCATGTATTTTAGCTGATGTTATGCCCGTGCATGTGCTGATGTCAGCGTATCAATTACATCTATATATGTGCCAAGTTTGAAGTAAATTGAAACAAAATTGATGTATTTATAGACCTGTGAAATGTTGCCTGTTGTAAGTAAATGGGAGGACAAAAAAGATGTAAAAAATTCATACACAATTTGAACTTTGACCTACTCTACCCAAAATGTAATCACATCTATTCTGAGTCACTGGTAATCTATAAACCAAATCTGGTATGAATTCAACCAATAGTTCTGCTGCTACAGATGTTTGGAATTTTGCCCCTTGTAAGTAAATGGAGGAAAAACTTTGACTTATTCTTCCCAAAAATGTAATGACATCAGTTTTGCGTCACTGGCGATCTATAAACCAAATTTGGTACAAGTTCAACCAAGAGTTTTGCTGTTAGTGTAAACAAACAAACAAACAAACCAACCAAAAACAATACTATACATCTTGCCTCCTCTTCAGGGTCAGAAAAATAAAGAGGATATTATGACAATAAATGGGACTAAATCGCTTCAGAGAGGTTAAAAACAGGGAAAAAAACAACTTGGGAAGTGCTACAAAAGTACCAGTGGGTTTTTAGGGGTTAATCTTCCAAACGTCCATTTTACTGTGACGGCTTCATCTGAGTTAAGTTGTTCTTTTCCTGCAGGGGCCCATGGGGATAGTTTCCACACTCCTCCTGTTTCACCTCAGAGCGAAGGGCCCAGCGTCCCTCAGTTCCCCAACTCGCCTCAACGTCCTTCAGCAACCCAAGTTTCATCTCCAGCACAATGCCCACCTCTTACATCCAGTGGGAAAAAAATACACGCCAGTATCCCTCCCTCTACGTCGAGCTCTCAACCACCGCCTGAATGGAGGCCTCATCCACCTGTCAACTCAAACAGCTCCAACAGCTCCACGGACGGATCTGGAGTTAGCTCAGCGCGCAGAAAGTCAGGGAGTAATGCAGGAATCAAAGGACATACTACTGTGGGTAAGAATGGGGGGCCTCCAACCTCTACCCCCAGGACTCTGGTCTCCCAGGAGAAGACCAGTCCCACAAAGAGCCCCCCTTCTCTGTGCAGTGTCTCACCTGGGGAAGGCAGATGTTCTGGTGAGAGCTGGAAAGAACGGGACAGCGGTCTGAGTCAGTCCCTGCTGCAGGGGCAGGACGCTGGGGAGGAGCTGGAGAAGCTGCTGGAGGAGAGTAGGAGAACACTGGGTATCGCTGCCAATCAGGATGTGACTATGAACACTACAGGTAAGAGGGACGGGCCATACGTTGCAGTTCTTTTCCCTGATTTATGGAGTGTACACAGAAAGGCTGGTATGTGTGGGGTCTTCCATAGGGTATGAGGGCTCACTGATGGATTCGATGAGTGTGAAGATGATGTGAATCATACAGTCTTTCCATTCAAACCTCTGAGCATGTTTTCATCTAGAGAGGAAATTCTGAGAAAATCCCTCCGTCTGTTTTTATTCTTCGTATGTCCACTTTTGCTTTATTGTGCACACTCTTTGATCCAACCTTTGTAAGCTTATGTAAATCAAGGCTGTCCTTGTAACACCTGGAAAAACCCTTCACACCAAAGCTCGGCTATAACTCGAATTGTCCTTGAATAAAAATGAAGCTACAGCTACTTGTGCACTTATAAAACTGCCAAAAGCTAAAGTAAAATCCAAACCTACAATTAAAGACTCCATTAAGAACATTTACCAAAGACTCATATGTCCTCTGAACACATCATTGAATTCCGTGTCTTAAAAGAGACGAAGGGGCACTTTACACGATGACGCTTGGGGCTGAAAAATGCAAAATACTTTATCGGATGTCTGTATCGTTTAGATGGTAATGGTGTTTTGAGGGATTGAAAACGCAAAAAAGTGAAACCACCCTTCAGAGTGGAAATCTTCAAAACGCACCACCCTTGCGTCACCGTGTAAAGGATGAAAACCGCAAAACTGCGTTTCTCGTCACGTAGAAATGACATGACAAGCATGAGACAGGACCAGAAAACCAAGTAAACAACATGTGGAGCCCTGTGACGGAGGTTCAACTTGCCCAAGCCGCTGGAATTTCCATCCAAGAGTCCTTTAAACAACTGATAAGAATCCTGATAGAGAGTAGTAGAGAACAGAGACCAGGAATTAACGACGTTCTACAAATTCTTGATGCGACCTAGACAGCTGTGGATGTGACCTGGGAGGACTTCTTATGTTCTGTTTACTGGATTTTGTGTGCTAGGCGTGAACAGGTAGAAGAGAAGTAAAAAGATTCCAGGCAGGCACTCCTGGGAGTGTTGCCACCTAGCCATCTGGTGTGTATACTACATCCATACATATGAAACTTCACACACTTTTGCGTTTCCATTTGCACAGATTCACCCAGAAACACTTGTCTAAATGTGGAGTTAAAACTGGGAATGAAACACCACTTTTGCGCTTTTGGTTCAGGTGGTTTTCGTGTAAATGTAGCCTAAATTCTGTTTCTCTGTTCTTTATCACACAGGGTCTTTCATGTGGGGTCAGTGGGGTCAACACTTTCTTGTCACTGAGTTAAAAGTGTCTGACTCTTTATTGTAAAAAAAAAAATGTCCAAACTCACTCCTAACTAAGCCAAGGCCCTCACTAGAAGATTTTATGGTACATAGGGGAGGTAACATATGGACACAGATTCATTTCCAAAGAGAAATTAACCTGGACAACTAGTTAGTGAATTTCTACATGTGAGCATATGTGTCCATCTAAGGAGACCACCACCATCACAACAGTAAGAATGGAGGCAGAAGGATGCTCCATGCCTTCACAATCATTCAGACTTTGAGAATCTAAGATGCTGTTCTGGCACCGTGTGTTCATCCAGCACGTAACAGACACTTCATGTTGCCTTTCTCTTTTAATGTCACATATCTGTATGTATCCCACATGCACATTTTTGTGTGCGTACCTCAACAAGCCTAACATTTCATTGTTTTGAAGGAGTCAAAGACATTTCATTTGACATTTCTGTATTTGAAATGCATGTGATGTGTTCTGATATTTGTATATTCTCTCCTCAGAGATGATGAAGCATCTACTGACAGAAGTGAAAAGTTTGAGAAATACTTTGCAGGTAAGATTATTATTATTATTATTATTATTATTATTATTATTATTATTATTATTATTATTATTATTATTATTGTTGTTATTATTGTTGTTGTTGTTATTATTATTATAAAGTATAGAGAAAATAATATTTTTGAACTGTGTTTTTGGGTTAAGATGTGAGCAGCTTAGAAAAACTGTGTAGGTCACATAAGCAAAAAAAAAAAAAAAAAGAGTTATATTTTTATGGCTCCATTTTAAGTTTAATGCATTTTGCACAGTGCACTCTTAAAACCTTTAATCAACCACACCTGTGTGTCTCTTAATAAATCAAATATTGGGTCAAGGACACATGATCGATCATGAATCAATCTCCTCTCCTTAGGGGTGCCTGATGTCCGTAGATACTGTAGATGAGAATCTACACACTCAACATGTTCCCATAACCTGGCGAACAACACAGGCTGTACACCTCCCACAAGCAGTGGCCTTTACAGAGAGAACATGCATTATTGACCAAGAAGTGCTTTACAAAACTAAAAAAACTGAGATAAACACAGTCTCCAGCAGCAGTACATTCTCTGAAAGACGCGAGTTGCCCAAAAAATAGACACAGTGACCAGCTGTGAGCGAGTGGGGGCAATGGAGGCGGACAAAGCAATCATTGAGCGGGTAAGGCTGAGTGCTCGCTCGGCATCAGACCCACATACTACAAAAAAAAAAAATAAGAAAAAAGAAAAAAGACGTCTGAAAGGTCACCATCCTGCTGCTTTTACAGATTAATTCTCCAAATCAATAATTTAGCTGTCAGAAAGATTGTCCAATCAGAAATAAGAACACTGGAGTGTTTCCCCACTCCATTCATGAAGTGTTTCCGTCTCACACTTCCCTGTTCAACAGATACTTAAACTGAAGTGTGTGTTAACCAAGAGAACTTCACCCTGATGAAATACTGTTTTCTGGGGACAGATGCGACGGAGCCATGAACTTCAATCTCAGGTCTCTACACATGATCCCCATTTCTAGAAAAGTTTAGACTTTTTTCTTTTTTCTCTAAAATACAATAGAAACTGAAATCTGTGTTTAACTGCTTTATTTAACAGACAAGAGAACAAAGAAAAAGGTAGTTGTTTTCATTTTAAACTTTATTTTGTTTTGTTAAAATTAATCAGTTTAATTTTGATGCCTAGAAAACACTAAGAAAGGTTGAGGAAGAGGCATGTTTACCACTAGCCGCTTTTACACAGAGGCCCTGGGAAAAAGTAGAGGTGATACAAGCTGGACTTTTACACAGCGGATTAGTGTTCTAGAATCAAAGGGGCAGTGATGCAGCATTCGATATAGTGTGTGTATAACTTGCGTGCTGGAAATACCCTGAGCATAGCAGTGCTTTTAACCTCTCCACAATCTGCCTGTCTTTCACTGTTCCACAAATGTTTGCATGGATCGAGTCTTCTGCCCAAAGTGACAACAGCTCGAGGATCCCAAGTTCAACATCTATCTGGTCACATTGATATGTTTGTTTACTGTACACGATCCATGCTCATTTTTACACCCATAAAGACTCAAACATCCACTGGCAACCAAAATTATTCACTGATGTAAAATGTTTAATAACTGTTGCTCCATTAACCCTGTCAATATATGTTAGTAACTGGTGTAAAATGTAATTTATCATCTTTTCATGGTCATCAGATATGACTCATTTGGACTTTCAGATGCTCCATAGTAAACATGGAAACACTGTCATCTTCTACAACAATGAGTCACCAATAAAACCCATGGAATTGGATCAATGACAGTGGATGGAGAGAGTTATTGTATGATTAGTTAACAATATGTATTGCAGAAAAAAATCATGATTTTCTTGAGTTTTCCCTGTTTTTGATATAATAACCTTCAACTTTAATCTGAGTTTTAATGAACACTTACATAATCAGAATATTTAATACAGGAAGAGACCCGATTTTCACTTAAAAATGCAAAATACAGAGGATAATGTTAGAATAAATGATGATAAATCACTTAAGAAGGTTAATAAATAGAGACAAATTAATTTGGGAGCTGCTGCAAAAACAGCACTGGGTCTTTATGGGTTAAATCCTCCTGACATAGGGGTCGCACAATATGTCACCAAAACTACACCTTGATTGAAGAACGAGAGGTGTTCCTTTTACATAGTGTTCCAGAATCATGACTCCGCCTTTATCGCGGCTCTCTTGCTACCTCCAGAGGTGTTACTGAGCTGCAATAAAGGTGGGACCAAATGATCCACCATTTTGTTTACACAGACATCATTTTGGAACGAAGGTGAAATATTCCCATCACAGAAGTGCTGTGTAAAAGGTGCTACTGTGTCATGTGACTTTTAGGTTTTTTTTTATTGTTTATTGTTAAACTTTTACAAGTGCAGTCCTTTTACAAGACATATGATCACTACAGAGGTTTTATGTGTTTCTCCTCCTTATGATGTCAGTTTACTTTCAATAGGAGGCAGATGTGGACTGCATGCAGGACAGTCCACATGCATTCTGTATCTGAACTGGTATAAATGAGCTCTGACACTGTCCTGAAAAACCACAGACTTCAGGGAAAAAATGTTTAGTTTCTGTAAAATTCCAGTCGATGCCTTGACATCATTGGTCCCATCACATATCGAGGTCAGGTATGTGGACACTAATGCAACCCCAGACCATCACAGATACTGCTTTTGCACCTTTCACTCATAACAGCCTGGACTCTTTTATCTCTAACACATAGAACCCAAGTCTCAATTATTTTTTCTTCCGCCATTCCAAAAACTTTCTCTTGCGTTCTCTGTATCTTGTTTCATTGTTTCAACCACTTCCATGTGTGCACAGTTACAGATCCAAACCGTTTGCACCTCCCTCTGAGCCTTGTTAAATATAAACGCTGTTGCTATCAACAAAATTGCTTTCAAGTTTGATAAATCCCTTTGCATGTGCTAAATTAATATATTTACATTTTCTCCTCCCAGCACATGCACAGTTTCATGTAAACGCCCCATATTTCATATTCATTGTGTCAAACGTACCAACTGGATGCAGACACGCTATTTTGCATCTTTGAAAGACACAACCCTTAGTGTGCACTGTTAATAATCAGTTTGTACACTTTTTTGCATGTGTCATGACTTTGCACACATTTTGACACGCACACACCTTTAATAGATCTGGAACAATGTCATTTTCCCCTAAACGTGCTGAAATGTGGACTCGTCTGGCCGCTGTCTTCCAGTCTGTATGAGAACTCGTTTCAGTACAGAATTGATGAAGGGCCTCCTCTTTGTGTAATGTAGCTTGAGGTGCCATTTCTGGAGAAGCAGTTGTTCAAGGTGCTCCCAAACCCTTGTATCTATTTTCACCACGGTAGCATCATGGTTTCAGATACAATGCTGTCTCAGGGCTTGAATGTCACAAGCATTTAACAGGGTTTTCTGTCCTTGACCTTAACGCACCAATGTTTCCCTGAACTCTCTGAGTCTTGCAACAATATTCTGTGCTGCAGACGGTGAAAGACTTCAATTATTTGCCATTTTTGCTAGATTTTCTTAGTTTTATTAATGACTGACAATTTTGTCATAATGTTTGACAATCCTACAAACTAAACTTTTCGTCAAATCGACTTTTATATCCAGTGGTGGCCTCTTCAGCTAGTTCACCTTTATGCATTTCTTTGTCATTAGATCAACTTTTGTGTTTCAGGCATCAAAGTTAATTTTTTTTACATTTAAAAATGCATATAAGTTGCAGTAAAAACATTTCAAATGCTTTCTTTGTGTTTTTGTCAGACAACTCAGGGGTGTTAAACTTGCTGCCCACATGGGATTAATTAGTAAAATGTAAAAATTACTCTGAAGAGTTATAATCAAGGTTGTCAAAGTCGGGCCACAAACAGACCAATATGATGTCAAATGAGTCAGACCAGTAAAAAAATAGTATAATAATAATCTGTAAATAATGGCAACTCCAATTTTTTTATGAGCATGGTTACATTTACAAACTGTCCTTTCACAAAAAAGGTGAATAACCAAAACAAATATGAAATGTCTTAAAAGAAGAAAGTGCAAGTTTAATAATAATATTCTGCCTCTTACGACATGTTTTGTGCTTTTATAGATTCATTATGATCTGTAAGTTGTATATGTGTAAATTAGAAGCTGAGGCATAACATTGTTAAAATTGCTCTTATTTATCTTAAGTTGTTCATGTTAGTCATATTTTTAAAGTATAGTTTGTAATGTAAACATTTTCATTATGTAGTTTAACCTTTTTCACTTTAAAACATAGAGAAAACTTTAAAGTTGACATTATTCATAGGTTATTATTATTATGTTTTATTGTTTGTGTGGGTTCTCTCCGGGTACTCCGACTTCATCCCACCATCCAACGACATGCTGTGATAGGTTAATGGGTTGATCTAAACTGTGCATGTGAGAGTGATTGTTTGTCTCTATATGTCAGCCCTGTGATGAACTGGTGACATGTCCAGGGTGTACCCCGCCTTCACCTTTAAGTAGCTGGAATAGGCTCCATGTGACCCCTGTGTGTGAATGAATATTATGTTATTAGTTTACTGGTCTGACCCACTCAAATTGGTCCTGTATGACCCCTGAACTAAAATGAGTTTGACACCCTTGAATTAAATAGGTGCAAATGAATGACCAAATTGCAGGTTTGAGTTTTTATTCCATTTTAGAAACATTCATTACTTTTATGGGAACTTCTGTTTTTATTTATTCACTCCAGTGACTCTATCATTAGTCTCTCTGTCTCCTATGTCTCCTCTGGCTGTCTGTCTGTCCAGCTTGGCACCAGGATGAGCATATTTTGAAACTCGATACACGACTGGGCTGGAAAAACAAATGTCTTAAATGATACACAAAATGAAAAAAAATATTCCCCAAACGCTGATTTTTATCACAGCAAGTACATGGAAGCACTAGTGGGCTTAAATCATGGATGAGACCAGTGATACTTCAACTTATCCCTTATATTATATTTGGGACAAATTTAACCTGTTTTTAACGTTAGGTTTGTAAAAAGTAGGGGTGTGTATTGCCGAGAAATCAGTTCTGTTTAGTTGAATTTTGTTTATACAAACAGCCAAGTAATCAGTTAGTAAATAAATAGTAAACAGTGAATCAAATGAATCAGTATCCCCCGTCCTTAGACCCTCCTTCTCAGCAAGGAAAAACTCCAAAAAACCCAATGGGAATCACAATACTAGGATCACAGTCCGATATATCACCATATATCACGATACTGTTCACCAGGTGATATCATTTTGTTTGCTTTGTTTCTTCTTTTTTTTTTAAAGATTATTTCCTGGAAAAACTTAATTACACTAGAAATATGCACAAATACTAAATATGTTCTTATTTGATCAGGACGGGATCTAATGCTTTACCACAAAATTTTCCTCTATGAATATTTAAAAGGCAGGATTTGGATGAATAAAGTTATAAACTGCAGCTTTACCAGAACAAAAAAACATACATACACAAAATTAATAAATAAATAAAATGATGTTTTACAGACATTACAGTTTCAGATCCTGCTCAAATGCTCGTATTCTATTAGTTGTGAACAGAATGCACAGTGGACAGTCCCTGACTCATCCAACATTGTAACATTATTTTTGTGCAATCTCAACAAAGGAACTAACATCTGCCTCTTTTAGGCAGTAAGAAGTGCTTTTACGATGCTTGAAAGGACCATTATTTAATTAAAAAGCATTACCAATAAAAAAAAAAAACAAAAAAAAAACTACATGTATGAGCTGCAATATCATAATACTACTTTTGTAGTATACAAACAACGGAGCAAAAGATCCATGCATATATATAAATAAAAGACCTTGATAAACAAAAAAGAAAAACAAAAAACAAAAATGAACCTTCGCCATGTCTGTATTTGAATAAATACCTAAAAATATCGCTATAGTAATTTAATATCGATAGAGTATCATGAAAAGATTATTGATATTTTCTTAATCCCCTAGTAGAAAGTACAATTGACATTTTTTTCAATCCAATCCACTTTATTTAGCACATTTAAACAACAAGACTGTTTCCAAAGTGCAGCACATCATAAAAACAAAAAGACAATTAACACTAAAAACAATAAATAAGTATGTGAAACTACAACAACACTTTAAGTAAAACAATAAAATCAAACAGTTAAAACTATTAAAATCAATAAAAACAACACATAACTTCAGAAACAGCTATTTTTTTAAAACATATTTATTCATTTTCATTTTTACAGAGAAAAAAAAAAAAAGCACAGACATAGAACATCCCACCCTCCTCTTGCACATCAATGAATTTACAGCAACATAGTCCAGACAACAGTGAATAATATGTTTTTCAGTAATCAGATATCAAATAAAAGACAGAAAAGCGTATGTAATGCAGATAACAAGGTAAATCACTCACATCAGTCACCTCTTTGAAGAAATGTTAACACAGGGTCCCATATCTGATCGAACACATTGCCTGTATCATCTTTATAACACCTTAGTCTTTCTTTCCAGATGTTTGTTTGCCAGTTCCCCCAACCAAAGGTCAAACGTGGGCACTGAGTCTTTCTTCCACACTCTCAGGATCAACTTTTTTAGCAAACACCAGACCAAAAGAAGCAGCTATTCTAACACAACAACAAAACATTTCACCATTTTAGAAAATTCTAAAGGTCTCCAAAAATAAAAGTGACATTTGTGGTGTTATGGGTCTAATTTGAGGAGAGAATACTGGCTGTTACATGGAGCTGTGAGTTGATCTGTGGATCATCACACACACACATTTATGTAAGTGAACACACAGGCACCTGACACCCCCCCCATCACCCAGTGGAAGACAAGCTTTGCAGAATATTGCTACATTTAGACTAAAAATACAGATTGGCATGTATAAATAGAGTTTAGATGAGGTGTTTTCTTGTGCAGTACCATCGCTCAGCATGAGGGGATCCACTGTCTATGAGACTATTGATCGTATTTTTGATGACAAGAGAGAGCACAGAAAGCCAAGAAAAATTGAAGAGGGTGTGTCTGAAGAAGAGGATCATGTGCTGCCCCCCCACTCAGATTGGATGGCACTTCAAACAAATCAATTCTAAGTCCCCCCCTCCTCTCTCCAGTAAGCCCCACCTACACCCAAACCATAATACCTAGAACTGTAACTGTTATATCTTCTTCAGACATCATAAACCATCTCATTCAATTAAACATGCACATATCCATCACACACACAATCTCTCAAATGCCCCAAGAGCACACACACACACACACACAAACACACACACACACACACACACACACACACACACACACACACTCCTTCTTCCACCCCCCAAGTTTGCAGAGCCGGCCCAAGGCATAAGCAAACTGAGCTCCTGCTTAGAGCCCCGCGGCCACTCAGGGGGGCCCACAAGAGCCATTAAGAAAAAAAAAAGAGTTTTTACATGCATGAGTGACGATTTATATACAATCAAAATTATGCTATTGTACAAAAACACACTTTTCTGTGGTGCTGTTGATGTAGGCCTAGTGATTCTTCCTGCCTCTGTTTAAATGT
>JAQQZY010000016.1:15826042-15844799 GCA_030068375.1 Ostorhinchus rueppellii | reverse complement strand
CGCCTCCAAAATGTAATCATCTCTTCCTTGACCCAGAGTGGACATACCCTGAAAATTTCATCAAAATCCATCCATAATGTTTTGAGTTATGTTGTTAACAAACAGTCAGATGGATGGTAACAAACAAACATACAGTAAAACATAACTTCCTTGGCGGAGGTAAAAAAAAAAAAAAAGGCTGTTGACTTACAGAAAAAGATAATCTGAAGAATTATACAAGAATAAAGAGAAAATTCTGTAGAATGAAAGGAACAGGACCATGATCCAGAGCAGATCACGTCATGTTCCTCACATGATGGAGGCAGCGTTACATGTGCAGTTGGAACTGGGTTGCTGGTGTTTAATGGTGATGTGATGCTGATAGAAGGAACAGGATGATCCCCTGTAGATGTCGATCCGATAGGACAGCATACCACATAAAGACCCAAAACACCCAGCAAAAGCCACATGAGAGCTTTTGAAGGTTAAGAAAAGAGATGTTCTTCAGTCACCTGATCTCAGCCTGATAGAACTGCTTTTCAGTCACTGGTACAAAAATCCACAAACAAGCAGTGACTGAAAGCAGCTGTAATAAACACCTGGTAAAGCCTTGTTATGGACCGCAGAGGAGTTTTATCTAACCATTAAAAACTATCTTCAAATCCTCTGTCCTCATCTCATTTGTTTTTTACCTTATTTAACATACCTCTATAAGGCACATCCAGACAGTATTGTGTTTCCTGTCATGTTGGCTGTAGCGTAGACTCATCAGTGGTGTCGATGACATCAGTGATCTTTACCCTCTGGTCGTTGATGTCCTGCATCTTTGTTCGATACATGATATCTTTAACATAACCCCATAGAAATAAATCCAGGGCAGTGGTATCTGGTGAACGAGGTGGTCAAGGAATTGTGCCATCCCTTTCAATCCACTGGTCTGATGTCTGATTTAGAACCCACCATCATCCAGTCCCCTTAGTAGCGCCACCCAGAGGGCATGAGAGAAAAGTCAGGGTAGAAAATGTGACCAGGCTGATGTAGAATTCCCCTGGCTTTCTGGACCACTTGTTTCTTCCAGAGAGCTTAGGTCCTTCAGCTGAACTCCAATAATCTTTGAGCAAATTTTAATAATCTGGTTCAAACTGTTTCTGTCCTTTACTGACAGTCCGTGGAACCAGCAAATGAATGAAAATGTTAAGACTTTCAATAAAAGAATGATAAAAACTGAGTACATAGAACAAATCTGATGAACATATCTCATCACTTTCTTTTGTAATGTGTGTATATATATATATATATATATATATATATATATATATTTTAATAGTAAAGACACTTTAAGGACACCCTGCAAATGGACCTGACTGTATATAAGGAGAAACAAATCTGTTGTCTGTTTTTTCTGTGTAGGAAAGATATGAAGGCAATGTTTCCATGGCCCAGCGCTACCTGGAGAATCAGGCATCCACAGGAGCAGTCAGTAACTACAGCCTGTGTCTGATGGCCTACGCTTTATCTCTGGCCTACAGTCCACAAGCCCAGAGTGTCCTGGACCAGCTCAAAACCAGAGCTGAGAGGAGAGGTGCATCTGTCCTGTCTTTTGAAAGATCATACTAATGTGTTTGCTCTAAACCAGGGGTGTCAAATATACGGCCCGGGGGCCACAACCGGCCCAGCGTGGGTTCCAACCTGGCCCACAGGATGAATTTACAAAATTAAAAAATTGCACTGAAGACATTAGATATTACAATTTATCAAGAGTGTCAAATTGCATTGTGAAAATATTTACATTTAGAAACTAAACTATTGTCAAAATGTGAACATTTTAAGAAAAAAAGTCAAATTTTAACAAAATATTAGATTTACAGTGATCTGTACATTGTGTTAATAATAAGCTGAGACTACTTATTTTTCTTAAGAAATGTCAGATTGTGCATGGTAGTTCTGGTTATTCATATTTTCACGTTAAAACGAAGTGAAAAATTTGTATTATTATTATGTAAGGGTTATTATGTCTAGTATTATACTGGTTTCCCTGTGACCCTAGTGAGGATAAAACAGGCTCAGAAAATGAATTAATTAATTTTACTGGTCAGACCCACTTGAGATTACTTTGAGCTTAATGTGGCCTCTGAACTAAAATGAGTTTGACACCTCTGCTCTAAACTAGGGTGACCATATTTTGACGTCAGAAAACGAGGACACTCGGCTCAGGCTCAAGATACTTAAATGATATTTGAAGTTTACTGAAAGATGCCATGTGCCTTATAACCAGTATTCGAGTTGTAAAAAGAAAAAAAAAAAAATTGAGGCGCTAATTGGTCCCGTGAAAAACAATAAAACTGGACATTTTCATGAATTCATAAAACGACAGGCTGTAAAAAGAGGACATGTCCGGGGAAAAGAGGACATATGGTCACCCTACCCCAAATAGAATTTTCCATGAGAATTTAAACATCAGGTATTCGAGGGTCAGTATTTATGTGCACTTTTCAGGCCCGTCATATGTTTTTCAGATCTCTTTTGTCATTTGGGTATCAAAATACAAAAGCTGCAGGGTGTACATCTCCAAAACTGTGGTTGTGTGGGTTATGATGTTATGAATGTCCTACAGAAAGAGATTCTTTTTCATTGTGTAACACTTTTCCATTAACGACTTTGTCATTTCATATTCAGATGGAACCATGATGTGGCGTTCCTCTGCTGGCCTGGAGTCACATGGCTGGCAGCCACGCTCGGCTCAGGTTGAGATGACATCCTATCTTATCTTGAGTTTTTTTATGCGTGGCAACTTTTTGGATGGCATTGACCACTTGAAATGGTTAAGTAAGCAGAGAAGTTCTCTTGGAGGCTTTGGAACAACACAGGTAAACAACACAGGGTTTGGTTGTTTTTTTTTTGTTTTTTTTTAATAAATGCACTGCAAATATCAAAATCTTGCCAAATTTATATTTCTAATTTCTAGTCAAAATATCTCATCACCCTTAAAATAAGACATAATCACCTAAAGAGTAACTTTTCAACAAGATATAAGAACTTATTTTTAAACAACAGACCATAAAATCTTATTTCAAGAAATCTTACCTAGATAATGTTCACATTTTGGGATTTTTTTGCTTAATTTAAGATTTTTTTTATTAATTAATTAATTTTTTTTGGTTAATTAAAAAAAAAAGTGAAAATTATCCGGATAAGATTTCTTTAAATAAGATTTTCAAGATCTATTGTCTAAAAATAAGTTTTTATATCTCACTGAAAAGTTGCTCTTTGGGTGATTAATATTTTGATTAGAAATGAGAAAAATACACTTGGTAAGATTTAGATGTTTTCCATTGTGTCTACATCTATAATATATTACAGCTGTGACACCACACTAATTATATGTACTCTCAACTTAAGATCTGACTATTTCAGAATCAGATTTATTGTCATTCAAAAAAAAAAACATCCCAGATGCTGTTACAGAGTGAAATTTCTAAAATGCACAGCACAAAAATAAAACACAGGGGAATTCCTTTCAAAGCAACAGCTAAAAGAAAACAACTCGTATGTCATAGATGTAAAAGCTACATTAAAAGGACTGGATAAATAAATAAATAAATAAATAAATAAATAAATAAATAAAGACTTAAAATGATAAAAAGACATATATTGCAATATACAAGGGTCAGTTATTGCACTTTTCAGGGGTCAGTATTGCACTATAGTCCTGTTCTTTTGTTGAGCTGCCTGATTGCGGTTGGATAAAAACTCTTTAAAAACCTGGAGGTTTTGCATCTCAGGCACCGGAACGGTTTCCCTGAGGACATTTGATGGCAGGAAGGAGAATAATTGGTGTTTGATGTATAGTTTGCGGTTGATGTGGTTTGAATTGTAGGAATATTGTGTGGATTTTTTTTTTTTTTTTTTAATCATATGATTGTGGATAAACTGATGAGGTCTACATGTACTTCAAAAAAGGCAAAGTTATAAATGTTTGGGGTTTTTTTTCATTATTTTTAATTTTCCAAAACACAAAAGACAGAATGAACAACAATCACACACCAAAATCAAAAACTGGCAACACAAGAAAGAAAAAGACGGAGGGACGGACGGGTGAGTAGGCAGACAGACAGATGGACGGGTAGACAGACAGATGGAAGGACGGGTGGGTAGAAGGACAGCCAAACAGACGGACGGGTAGACAGACAGATGGAAGGACGGGTGGGTAGACGGGCGGGCAGACAGACAGACAGATGGGCGGGTGGGTGGGTAGACGGACGGACGGGCGGGTGGGTAGACAGGCGGATGGACGGACGAACGGGTCAGTGGGCAGGCAGGCAGGCAGACAGATGAATGGACAGACGGGTGGGTGGACAGACAGATGAATGAATGAATAAAACAACTAAAATGAAATAGAAAATAAAAGTCACACTCAAAAACCTTCCATTATTTCTTGAGAAAGTCAACCAAAGGTGCCCACACATAAGTTACAAATGTTTATTAAATTAAATTATTGTGAAAGTATTGATGGTTTTTTTCCCTCTTCAGGACACAGTGGTTGCTTTACAGGCTATGGCTAAGTACGCTGCCTTCAGTGGGGCCAAGGCCATTGACCTCAGCCTCAACATGTCTTCCCAAAGTCCCTCATTTGCGTCAGTCTTTCGTATTAATGGCACCACTTATCGGAATTATCAGAGCCAAGAGGTAATGAATGGCTCGCTCTGGGTTGAATCCCGTTGGAACGGCCTGATGCTGAAATCACTATATTTTCTCTCTGCACGGTACCATATGCACATTCAGCTTTAACCTTCTGGACTTTCTTCCTTTTCTCCATCTTCGCACTCTTCTATTCTTTCTACTCTTTTCAGGTTAATCTCGAGAAAGATGTAAACATGAGTATACACCTCGAAGGAAGAGGATTTGCTACATTACAGGTATAGTTAAGCAGCGCTAATGTTCCAAAGCTCCAAGTCTGTTCTGTTTTTCTGTGCATTCATCCAATTACAATTATAGCTTAAATGATTAGATGATAATTTGCATCTTTAACCCATAAAGACCCAAACATCCACCACTGAACAAAATCATCTACGAATCAAAACTGTTTAATCCCTGTTGATTCCATTAATCCTATCAATCCATGTCAATAATTGGTGTAAAATACAGTTTGTCGTCTTTTCATGGCCATCAGATATGACCCATCTGGATATTCAGAGGCTCTGTAGTTACCATGGAAACACTGTCATCTTCTACAACACTGATCCACCAGTAAAACTCATGGAGTTGGATCAATAACAGCAGATGGAAACACCGGGTCGATGCTCTGTTTATAAGAGATTGGACCGAAAAAGATGCTTTTCCTTCAGTTTTCTCTGTTTCTGATATAACATCTTCAACTTAAGCTGAGCTTTTATGAACATCTACAAGATCAGAGAATTAAAAATAGGAAAAAAAAAACATGATTTTCACCGAGAAGAAAAAAAAAAAAAAAAAGCAAAATAGAGGGGATAATATTATAATGAATGGTGATAAATAATTAAAAAATTAAATAGAGGGAAAAAATCATTTGGGGACTATCATAAAAATAGCACTGGGTCTTTATGGGTTAATACGTCTTGTGCTCTCCATACTGCCTCTAACAAAGCATGATTTTTTTCCCTTACAAAGCATTAAATGCAGTTTAATAACTGGAGCATGAGCAGAATAAAATGGATGCAGAACCTGTGTATTATATTTTCACCTAGCACAATGCAGTGCATTGTAGATTCTAATGCGAAACAGCTAAATGCAAATGTAGCATGATACTGGGCTCCCTGCAGTTAACATCTGGAACACATACTGCAGCTTCAGGTCTTCTCTGCGTTTATTGTGTCCAGATAATATCACTCAGAGACGAGAATGGAGGTTAATCTTCTTATTCAGAGGTTGTTGTCTTCTGTTCCAGACCTCTGCTACTCTATATCCTGTTTGTTAACATCTCTGTAATTCACTAATTCTATGCTTATACAAATAAACAAATACAGAGATTTAATCTTTATTTTGATAATAGATCACATTAATGGTGAATTTACCCAAACTTATAACGGATGCAGTTTTTGTGACCTTCAGCTATCTGCCCCTAATTATTGTCAGGCTTGTTTCATCTCCTTCTGTGGTATGAGGAGGTTCAGTAAACTGCTGACCTCAGCTCTTTACTTGATGTTTCTTTGCTTTTCACTTGCAGATCAATGTGTTTTATAATGTGGAGAGCCAAGCATTCACACAGAACCTCCAGCAGATGAAGGACAATGAGGCTTTCTCACTAAATGTGGAGCTCATTAATAAAGAGCAGTACAACCACATGCTGTTATCGATATGCATGAAGTAAGTAGCACAGCAGTGATGGATGTGTGTGTGAAGCTAAAGCTGCGGGAGTTGAAATGAGTAGGAAAAAAATGCCAGAATTGGAAAATACATACATTGTTTGTGCAGCTGTCTCCTCTTGGTCCAAATCACAAGACTAAATATAAAACAGATAACTTTATGCCGTTTCATGCCACTATAGAATCCCAGATTTAACCCTGCTACCTGTCTGAAAACACCTGTAATTAGGCAAAGTCTGCATCGCAGGGTAGATTTTCTGTAGCCTGAAAACAGTCTGTTTCCTGTCAAAACACATTATTGCAAAATGCTAAAAGCTAGATCTAGAATTTTTGGGACACTGCAGCTTTAACTTCATTTTTTATATATATATATATATATATATATATATATATATATATATATTTGTACAAGATCAACACTTGCTCTGTGGACATCAAAATGATCGTTATGCTCTAGATTAAAGGACAGTGAGGCGATATCACAGACAGGCATGGCTATACTGGATGTGGGCATGCTCAGTGGTATCGGTCTCTCCCCTGCAGCTGCAGTCCCACTGGATCTCATCCGAAAGATGGAGAAACTGCCTGAGAAAATCCTCCTCTACCTTGATTCAGTAAGTGTCTCGTTACCCCATCGAATGTATGAGTTATGGGATGGCTGTCACGGTTACACAAACAATACAGAGCGACTGGAACAGAGGTGTTGCGCTTCCTTCAGGCTCGGGTCTTTTACCAGAGGCCTGGGAGTCTGAGGGTTCTGCGCAGGATCTTAGCTGTTCCCAGGACTGTGCTCTTTTGTACAGAGGTCTTAGATGTTGTTCCTAGTATCTGCTGGATACACACCAGATCTGTTGTTCCTGGTATCTGATGGATCTCAGATGTTATTCCCAGTGTCTGTTGGAGCCAACTGCCCAACTGGGGGGTAACTGCTGTGCTGCCTTCATACCCTAGTTCCTCTCAGCCCTTGGTATTTCTCAAGCTTCACTTGGGATTACTACATCTATACTACTACTGTCTTTTGATGTTTTATCGGCTACCACCATTTTATCATTCTGGATCTGGAAGTCCCACAGATTCTTGGCTTGTTTGTTCTCTATCCCCTTTGGGGGTGTCTCCCATCTTGACCCTGGGACCTCCAGTCCATAGTTGGTACAGATGTTCCTGGACACTATGCCCACTACCTGGTTATGTATGTATGCACTGTCTCCGGCTTCTCTGCACAATTTACACCTGGAGTCTTGTCTGGCGTGATAGACCCCAGCCTCTATATACTGATGAGTTTGATTATGAGGCTTATAAAGGCGTAAAGTTGTGTAATGATGTTATTCCAAACAAGGTCAGAAGTGTCACAGATTTAGGTAAAGGTTTAGTGCAGCTACAGACGACACAAACTGTACTTTAAATGGAGGTGATTTATGGTTTTACTGTGGCGGTTTTCTGTCTAAAACAGAGCCAAGCTAACAGAGCTGTAACGTACAGTCAACTGCTTGTGAAGTTTATGAGACACAGTGTTATTTTGACCATCAAAATAACCAGCTTCGAGAATGATTTTGAAGAGGAAACCCTAATGACACCATAACCGAGATGTGTGAGAACAACGAGCGTTAACCTTTATTCAGTGAGTGATACAGTAGTGGATACAGGGTTGATCTATTGGTGGTTTTGGTAGTCCTGAGTGTGTTCTTCTACGTGACTTCCCCCTGCTGTTGAGAGATTGGAATAGCAATATTACCTATACCCCCTTTAAAATTCCACTGTTACATACAAAAAAAAAAAAAAAATTCTGAGATTAACCCACCTTTAACCTAAACCATCTACTGATGGAACTGTTGAATCTGTTTAATCCCTGTTGAGTCATTAATCCTATCAATCATCTCAATAACTGGTATAAAATACAGTTATTCATCATTTCATGGTCATCAGACATGACCCATTTGACATTCAGAAGCTCCATAGTTACCATGGAAACACCGTCATCTTCTACAGCACTGATTCACCAGTAAAACCCATGGAGTTGGATCAATGACAGTGGCTTAAGAGACTTGTTTATCGGTTCAGTTATTGATCTATTTGATGAAAAAGTAACCTTTTCTTCAGTTTTCTCTGTTTCTGATATAATAACCCTCAACTTTAATCTGAGTTTTTATGAATATCTACATGATCAGTACACTACATATAAGAAAATACATGATGTTCACTGAAAAAAGGCAAAAAAAAAAAAGAAGACAATATTACAATAAATGTTGATAAATCATTTAAGAAAGGTTCAATAGAGAGAAAAATTCATTTGGGAACTGACACAAAAGTAAAACTGGGTCTTTATGGGTTATGTGTTCTTCATAGGTAAAGAGTACATGTATTTGAGTGGGTGGGTAATACGAGGCGCAGTACTTTCTTGCCAACTAAAAAATATACTAGAAAGTAGCATTTTTTTCTGTTCATATAGTGTACAATTTAAGTCCTGGTCATTTTTTTGTTCCATTTTCAGATTAACAAAGTACAGGTTTGCATCAAACTCCCACTCGTCAGAGTTTATAAAGTGGCTCGTGTTCAAGACGCTGTGGTGCACCTTTACGACTACTATGAACCCAGTAAGTACAACACGCAACTGTTTTCTCTCAGAGGTACAGACCAGAGCAGTAAAAGTCGCATTATAAATGTAAAATATTGCACATGGCTCATCTTTTGTGATTGTTACTTTGCTCACAGCGAGAAGAACAAGAAGGACTTACAACTTAGATGCCCTGCACAACATGGACTCATGTAGCTTCTGTGGTGAAAACTGCGAACGCTGTCGGCCAGGAGTCAGCATCATGGTATCCCCAGCAACAGTATCACGCTCTGTAATCGGCGCCACCTCCAGCTTAATTTGCCTGTTTGTTTCTGCTTTTCTTATTGTGGCCTAAGTAGATGGGATTATTTTGTATGATAACAATAGAAGTGAAGAATATATATATGAAGAACCATAATTTTTCTATGTCTTTAATATGCAATTTTAACATATTGCTCAGAACCATTTTACATTTTTTTTGACAAATGATTGTAAAAATGATCAAAGTGGGTTTATGCTGCTTTTGTAGTGCACTTGTGCTCTCAACTGTTTATAATTTTTCAGAATATTATATTTGAAGAGGAGTGAAAAGGGAATTGCTGTCTTTGGAAATTAGTAACAGTCACGTATTTACTCATGGCAGTTTTTGTATGAAAATATTAAAACCATGAATTTTCTTTTTTTACTTTATACACGTTCTCTGTTTGATTTAATATGTTGATAAAAGACACATGAATCATGTGTGTGCAGCAGAACAAATGAAAGAGATTTATTTCTCACTTCCATGTGTGTCCTGTTGCAGTGTCTTGGCAGAAAATGCAGACATGTAAAGCTGCCTAAAGCCATAAAAAGGCTGAAATAAGATTTATTATGCAGGCCTAGTGTACTTGCTTGGCTGAAGTTTAGGTTTAATATCCTATGTTTTTACTACTGATATATAGCAGACCAGCTGAAGTGACCTCTTTAAGAAATAGTGAGTGTGTAAATATGGCTCCAAGGATGTTCAGTACATACCGAGTATTCGCTGAGAGATCAATTGGAATGCGATGGATCGTTCCACCACACCAGGTATTCCTCCTCCAAAGGAATGCAGACTGACCTGCAGAGGGAACACGCACATGAAAGCCATCAAAGTGAAGTAATTAGGGTTGACATCACTGACATATCATGAAAAATTAATATTATTTTTATGATTTCAGCCTACTGTGCTCAGTCACTGGCATATTTCATTTTGAGTTATGTAAACATATCCCACCACGCTCACCTGATGATCATTAATGTGTTTTACCTCCCTGTCGCTCTAACACAGACAGTATTTTACACTGAACAACAAAAACTGGAAAGCAGGACTTAATTCTTTAAATAATAGTTTCATATTGAAGCCAGTAGTGTCAAATACACCGAAAATACATTTGAATGAAATTAGTGTATTTCCTACAACAGGAGGAATTTTCTATTGATAAACTAAACTAATTTGTCTTTTCTGGAGGGCATTCTGCATTGTACTGTACATGTGTCTTCCATTTTAGGCAAGCTTTAAACAGCTTTTTTCCATTCATAAGCAAAAGCAGAAGCGTAAGGAAAGAATTTATTGTCTGTAAAAAAAAAGAAAAAAAAAGACATGTTTTATATAAACACCTATTTTGTATTTCAATTGAATTTAGTAAAAGGTTATGTCATAAAATGATCTCCACCAATATGATCAAATATTTTATTTGATATTAAGAAATTAAGCAGTTTCTTGAAAAAAAGTCTAGGATTACAGGATTAACTGAACATATTTAGCTATCCTAAATTTCAACCATATGTGACAACACGGACACTTCTATGATCACATATGATGCTTTTATAGGATATTATCTTATATAAGTATGTTATATCACAGAAGTGTCTATGAAGTGAATGGAGAACCTTCAACAATGGAGATGCACTGACATTGTAGTCATTAACTCGCATAACATGTTTGGTACATTTCAAAAGTTAAAATGATAGTTCATAGTAAAAAAGGAAGATTTCATATAGTTTAGATGACTGTACTTAAAAAAAGATGCAGTAGAGATTCTTAAACACTAGATGGCAGGCTTGATACCATAATAATAATAATCACCGTTCCAAAGCTGAGAAGGAGTTCATATATCCTGATAAATGTGCATATGTTCAGTCTCCGCTCTATATAACATACTGGTGATGAAATAATAACCCTGCTGTTACAAATAAATACAGAGGTGTGTATCATGCTGGGATGTCATAATGTCAGTAATACTATTCTACTGTTCACAAAGTCCAAACACCACTGTACTTTAGGGATTTTTTAATATGTGACCTTTTAAGGAATGGAAAAAAATAGTAAAATCCGGTTTCCTGTGCGCTGTCTGAAAACATTATAGCGTGTCATTAATATTGTTGGGTTTTTTTTTTTTTTAAGTGTGCTGTGGCTTTAAATATGTATTCTATGGGGACAGCACCACATTAAGGTCATGACAAATGACCCTTACGAAGAGAGGCTTGACTCTGTGGGTCAGGGTAGGAAAACAAAGTCAATCTCAGGTCACACTGGGGTCATGATGTCATGCATTTACTCTGTCAAGGATCCTGCAGCAGGCAATTTGTCGGCTGTCTAATTCAGCGGTCTGTACTGACAGAGTGCTTAGGTTAAGGGCAGTTAAGTTCAAGGTTGATCAAAGAAGTGCAAAAAATTTATGGCTGTACTGAGCATGTGTGTTTCCACACTTGTTGTGAGGAGCGATAGATTAAAAGGAATGAAATATCTCTTCTAAAGTCAAGCAACACACTTTTCTCTGTTTTGGAGTTTGTATGTGCGTCATATCATCACCAGAGAGACACAACAGTCTAAAATCATAAATCAAGCCCATTGAGTTTGGTGGCATTTATTAATATTCACTCCTGTCAGTGTGGCTGTGAGAGAAATGATTTTGGCATCAGGCCTGTCACCAAGGAGATGCAGACGGGGTAAACAAAAGTGAAGCAGATGATTATTTATGAGTCTCATCTCCTGATGGGAGTCATTACAGGAACATGCAATATTGTTGTTGGACTCACTGTGACAGAAGACAAGATGTAGTGCAGATTTTTTTCAAGGCAGTTCAGGATGACAGCAGGTTTTGCAGATGAATCTTTTAATGCTTTTCTTCTTCATACCTGAGAGAACCTGGCTTATTCTAACTTTGATCTAAGAAAATAATTAAAAGGACCATTACTTGACAAAGATGTGTCTATTTAAGGTTAATATTTGGCGCTAATATGATTCATTAGAATATTACAGTGATGAATTGTATAACAATGGCCTTACAGTTCACATTTCAAACCGCATTTAAGGAAGTACTTCTGGCAAGTTTGATGTCTTTTTCAGTAAAACATTTCTTCCTTGAACAGATACCAAATTGCTCTCTGTGGCCTCGGTCCAGATGACATCAGTAGGAAAGAATTACTCCAACAACAAAGAGCCACATCATATGGAAACCCAATGTTGTTGGTGTCGTGACAGAAAAATGGGGGTGGCAGCATCAACAAAGATGAATTGAAGGGAAAACCTCCAACTCCCCAGTGATGCTACCAAAATGACTCCCCGCGCCTGCGATTGGGAGAAGGATGATGCGTTTGTTTGGCAAGGCACGCTCCATTCACCGGACGAGTCATGGAAAATCCTTCTGAGCTTCTATCCCACCCAGAATGAGTGTGTATTTACACAACCCCCAGGTGACCCTGCACAGGCAGGCCCAGACAGTCCATCCCAGACGGAGGGGACTCCAGGGGAACAAAACAGGGCCGCTCAGTCATAATGCTTAAGGGGAGCCACTTCAGCGATAATTTACCAAATTCAGGTGGTCTGGTGTGTTTAGGTGATTTACCTGCACAGAGGAATGTTATCTGCTTATGTGAGTCACTGTCTCTAACTGTAGACCACTACATGTGTTTACAGATGCACCATTATGAACCCTTTAACCCTTGAGACACTCTTTTAGGTAAACATTCTGCAGTGAATTTGCATCTGAAGCTGATGTCAGTATGTGCTTGTGTTGCTTTTCTTCGATGGTTTTATTTTACTGTGTGTTTTAGGGTCAAAACAGGGTGGAATAACAGACAAAGAAAAAGAGAATAATTAAAGTTTTACAGGTTTTTACTAAATAAGGCACTCAGAATGTACATCAGTATGAGATTTAGGATGTTGAACATGAACTGTGAACTGGAACACTGAACAACAACATGGAATTGTTTTTTAGCCCAGTAGTCTTTGTTTTGGGGCCCTTTTTTTCTAAGTAATTTCAGCTGCTTTTTGGCATCTGGTTGAACTCCAAAAAACAGTTTCACAGTCAAAACACAGTAAAAACCTAGAAAAGCACTTGGACACTGCAGACCTCCGCCAAGGTAGTGCTTGTACTTTTTTTTTTTGTTAAAGTAGTGTTTGTACTTTCCTCCACTAGATGGTGCTGAATGACCTCATATGCAGCTCTGTGTTGCCAGGCGCTATCTTGCAATGATAAAGAATCCTTTAAAAATTCCTGGATCCAGATGATGATCCAGATCCAAAATTTAATCATCTCTTCCTTGACCCAGAGCGGACAAATCCTGAAAATTTTTTACCAAAATCCAACCATAATTTTTTGAGTTGCGTTGCTAATAAACCCACAAACCTGGGTAAAAACATAACCTCCTTGGTAGAGGTAAAAAAAAAAAAAAAGAAAGAAAGAAAGGAAAATCATCCCAATACTGGAAACAAAAGTAAAAACAAACAAAAAACTCAAGAAAAACTGTGTTAAACAAAAAAAAAGTCCAAACTGTCTATTTTTATAGCAAGTCAGTCTCACTCACTGCTCCGTGTTTAAACTCCCCCTTCTATAGGCAGCTGGGGTCTACTGAGCATGCCCAGATGTCTATGGAAAAAGCAAGATCTATTCTATCAGCACGTTTTGAAATTTTTCCTATTGAGCAAACGGTTGAATTTTTATGAATATTTAAAATAAATCATACATTCTGAATGCTCAGAGCAGACATGCCAGAAGTTTGAGGGTTAATCATCCAAGAATACACTGCTACAAATCCAGAAAGATATATTACAGATCATTTGAGTCCTATTTTCCTTGCAGCATAACCTAGTTTTTAATGCATGAGCATATCCATACTGTGAAGGACCACTCCACAGCTCCGTCAACCTTTAGTTCAACAGAATATAGCTGTTTTCAATGTGGTGAAAGGGTCTCATTGGGAGAGTTTTCGGCAGAACCACCTCTTGGAGTGTGATTGATTGAATTCGTCTGGCTCAGGACGGTCGCCTGACTCATCGCCTCTGAGCTCCATTTATCCAGACTCGTACACTTCGTTCCCCTTTATGAGTCAGGATCCGTGTTCTGCTTAATAAAAGAGTGAGATAATGAATGATTCCCAGTAAGAGACAGACTAAACTTACCTGGTCATGCACAGACACTCTAATACGCTCGGTACTCTCCTAGTTTTCCACTCATTTTTCACCGGGGTCAGTTTTTCTAGCCTAGTTTCAGCTGTCACACATTTCCTCAAACTCACTGGCCAATTAGAGTAATCAGAAACAGGTGGAAATAGGTTTACAGCTCTGCTCCTGTGTGTATGTGCGAGGATGTTTGTACTGTACGCAGATATGAGAGAAAGTCTGAAAGATTTAAAAAAAAAAAAGCACCGAAAATTTTGGATAGATGGTTTACATGTGTGGAAGACAGTGAAAGCAGGGGCAGCCTTAAGAAAGCAGCACATGTTTGTACAGACAGATCTGAATGACATGAGATTATTATGTGTCCAAACCACAGAAAGTGTGGGAGTTCCTGCAAACTGATTAGGACCCAAACACTGTCGAAAGCGTCTGGACATGTGTGATCAACTGCTTTGATTACTCTACGCAGAAAAAAATGCACAGGCCATGCCTCCCTTTAGCTAAACACATGTGACATAAGGGTCCATGCAGTAGCAGGGATCATGGGATTGATGAATGGAGGGAGCTGTGCAAATAAACGTTTGTGCTGTGTTATTCCACTGACGTATGTTACGATGATAATTGAACCTTAAATGGTGGACCCAATTCTGCTGGAAATACTTAAATGCCTGTTGAGATATATGGCATTAACCCATAGAAGCTGAACTTATCTGGAATGCAGTTCACAAATTATATCAAAGAAAATCCACATTTACAGTATATTATAAATTACTGATGTGACATCGGGGATATATTATTTGTACTATATGGTTTGTTTAACAGCACAGTTTAACAGTTTGTTTCTTCAAATAATAGATTTTTGCTGACCTCTTAGCCAGGCTAACCTCGGAAATGAGATCTTAAGCTCAGTGTGTTTTATCTGATTAATTTAGGGTTTAAAAAAACAACAAAGAACTGCTTCGTAAGTACACTAAGAACCAGAGCTGGCCCAAGGCATAAGCGAACTAAGCAGCTGCTTAGGGCCCCACGGCCACTAGGGGCCCCCAAGAGCAATTTAAAAAAATGTTTTATTTATTTGTTAAGATTTATATACAATCAAATTATACTATTGTACAAAACACACTTTTCTGTGGTGCTGTTGATGCAGGCCAGGTGATTCTTACTGCCTCTGTGTGAATGTGAAAACTCTACTGCACCGTAATGTGGGCCTCCTGCCGTGCAGAGCGCACTACGCATCCAACTCACATGTACTTCCAATCAAAACAATGTCATAAAAAAGGACGTACCCTTCTGGGGCTGAAAAAGGAAAGAGGAAGAAAGACGAAGAGGAGAAGAAAAAAAATAGAGGGCTCTAAAATCCATTATTGCTTAGTGTCCAATGGAGGCTCTGCTAAAAACTTATTGTCCACAACATTGTAAAATGTGCCATTACATAAATGTCGATTGTGAGATATTTAGTGATTTCTAACACTGAAGCTGTAATTTGCACCAAACTTTCTTTTTTATTCTGGATATTCATTCAAGGCAATATTGACTCAGATCCACATCTATGAAACAAGAAAAATATGTATGTTTGGCACTAAGAAATATTACAACACAACTTGATGGAGTGATTTGTGCCATGTTTGTGTGGTCATATACTAATGAAACCATTGCTTTAAATATTATATCCAGATTTCACAATTAAATCCCACCCACCCTAAATTCTTTTGCTATTCCAAAGCACTTTTTTTTGCCTCATGCTAAACAGCTAACTGCAGTTGTTAATCTAGGCTAACTAGCTAACACTTGCTAAAGTCTGCTAAGCTAATGCTAACAGTAGCTGGCAGACGTTAGCTTAACCCTGACAGGTAAAAATGAAGAACCTGAACCTGACGTCTATACTAGTTCTATAATTGTTCTTAATGTTAGCCGCCAGCAAGATCTAAAACACTGATAAAGGCTGAAACTGTCTGATTTTTGTCCAGCTGTTTGTTCTCTGTGAGACCATCAATAAAATCCTTCATCCTGAGCTTTCTCACAAATATGTTACATGTCATTTTCTTGACATTCCTTTCAACCTCTGATCATTTTCCCATTGTCACTGCAGCCATATGACAAGCAGAACCACATGGGTCATTGTGCGGTGGTTTGGTCGCCTAATGCCTCTTGATGACTGGTTTAGTCTAATATTACCATGAAATTAAATACAAACAGGTTTACATTTTACAGCCCTGATTCATAGTTATTCCGTAGAAACTACCACAAGCGTTTCCAGTCAGTCACTATCACAGCATCACTTCTGTTTATAATATAAGAGAAGATTAATTTGAACATGAAATCTGGTAATAATTTTATAAATAAATGCAAACCATGCACATATCTTATGGTGTTGTCCCAAAACAGAACAATTTTGGGACAAACTAAACTCTGTGATAACTGAGGTACTCGAATGTACAGTTACCAAGAATTGTTCCACCTTATATTTGGGAAATATGTACAGAAAGAAGATAATTAATTAGTCAAAATCCTTCTCACAGCAGACAGGAAAGCCATAACAAGAAACTGGCCCGGTATGGATCCACCCAGATGCAACCAATGGTTAGATATCGTACAGGAAGTATGCACGATGGAAAAAATAACCTATACCTTAAGACTAAAAAAAGATGAGTTTGACAGAAAATGGGATAAATGTATTGGATTTAAAAACAAAGACATCAGCACTGAAAAAATAACGTGATGCCCTTAGTTTCTTTTTATTGTATTATTTATGTTGAACTCTGTAATCCTCAACTGACCTTGCTGTAATATTTGTTATATTTTATGTTCATGAACATGTGAAAAAGAAATTAAAAAAATAAAATAAATAAATCTTGTAACAATTTTGCTTCCGATAATTTCCAGTTTTAATCACATGATTACATTACTATCTGTTTGACCAAATCATTTTTTTATCCAGCTCCAATGGAACTAAATTATTAATCTGTGAAATCAATGGGTTTACAAGTAACTTTTTACAGGTAATGTCATTACATAGATATAATGTGAAATACATGACATTGTGAGCTTAAAAAATGCAATTATGGATAAGTACAATTCAATGTTTTTGTTTTGTTTTTCATTAAAATGTAATTACTATCAAACTTATGAAATGCAATGCAATGAAGAGATTAAAATATTTAAGATAAGATATACTTTATGCGTACAGGAGCGCAAGACAGCATACATCAAATAGAATAGACAAAATATATAAACAAGTTTGTGAGAGTAACTAAAGTGACAAAAAGTGTATATTACATTTTTTATTAGAGTAACTAATGATCTATAACCTGTTTTATTTCAAAAGGAGCCTTTTTAAACACAATTTATGAGCAGTAGTCATACAGTATTAAATGGCCTGTTTTTACACATCAAGATCTATTCAGCATGAACTACTACTACTTTTATTACTACTATGATGACTACTATGAAATATTTCTAAAGATGACATCACATTTGTGTCTAACATTTTGCCCACAGACTACAATATATTACAGAAAACATGCATCACAAACTGAGATGTGGAAAGATCTGAATGTGTGCTCGATGGGAAAGATGTGATCATTTCCATCCAACAGGTTGATTTCAGAAAAAAACACCACACATTTTGCAGACTAAGTTGGCTGGTACCAAGGAAAACATTCTTCTAGCATAAGTGTTCACTATTTCCTGTGCCATAGTTGGTGTATTTCTGTTTCTCTTTCCCTTTCTCCACAGCTCAGTCTGGTCCCTTCTGTCCTGTGAGTCTAACAGAGCTGATGTTGTTGTCTAAATATTTCCTGTCACAGTTTGAAGAGTTTTGCAGTAGGCCAGATGGTATAAAACTCAGAAGCATAATATTTCAGTTCTGCTGCTGTGCTCAGAGGTCCACCGTATAGTGAATGACAGACTTATAGGGAGGCACCCTGGGTAAACATACTGAAGATAACCAAAGCTATACTCTGTCAGCTGAAAAATGTTACCACTCCATTAACATTAATGATGTTGAAGGTGGGTATCTAGTGTTATTAGGTTCCCTTTCTGAAGTTACCTTAGAAAATGTGATGTTATGTCTGTAAATAATGACCATAACTGACACACAACCTTAAAAAGTCCCCTTTACACATAGGATATTAATCTGTAAGTTCATTTACATTTGCAGCCAAAGGCTCATGAATTTTACAGCTTGGTTCCTCTCATCACTTGCCAGTAAAGTCGCTGTTTTTAACCTTAAAGGTATGGTGGGAGATCTTTTTTTGGAACACTTTTTACCATATTGCTTGAAAACCTCTTCACGATCCCAGTGTACCCACTAAAATAGAGTGTTTGCAAAAAAAGATAACAGTTTTAGTCCAGTCTAGAGGGTGTAACTAGAGGAAAACTCTGACCCATCATTTTACTGATCATCTTTACACTTATTGGCTGCTGATACGTCCATCAGATATCAGTCCACTCCCACCACCACCC
>JAQQZY010000016.1:15788907-15800958 GCA_030068375.1 Ostorhinchus rueppellii | reverse complement strand
AGGAATTATTTTAATCCCTCACACGTTGGGAGGGCGGCGCCCGTGCGCCCTTAATAAACGGGCCGCCACTGCTAAAAGCACTGTTTTTGCCAGTACAATGCCATAGATATTTATGTACGAACTAAAGGGATTTTGGTTATTCTCAAAAAAAAAAACATGGAAAATGGATGGATATCAGCTCTGAAATTAAACTACTATGAACTATTTTTGTTGTTATGATTATATTTGTCCAAATAAATGTACCTTTAATTGTACCAGGTGTTAAAATGAACGAGAAATTGAAGAAAATAAGGGTGGTCTAATATTTTTTTCCACGTCTGTATCACACTTAAAGAGACACTACTGCCCTGAAGTACTGTATATAGCCATGAAACAGAATAAAAGTAAAAGACAATAAATACAAAACACAGTAATACTGATGGTATAATTTTTTTTACTGTGCTCTGAAATTGGTTGTGATCATTGTAAACATTTTTATCAAACTGATAGATGACTGTAAAGCCAGAGGATGCCTCTCTAATGGCTAACTGCTGACACACAGTTCACACAAACACCGTAGGACGTTTTTGTGCATTATGAAGCCATTAGATCCCAAATGATGATTGTGGGCTAATTTGGAGAGACTGTTGTTCTGGAAGAGACTTGCTTCCAGATGTGATCACCTGGCATTTGGATGAATCATTTTCACCATTAGTCGGACCCCCGGCGGGAGCATTTTGAACTATGTTTATATGCAATAAGTTCCAGTCACAGTCTTTTGATCCCATGTTGATGCCATACAGTCAGTCATTGTTTTCTGTCACAACCTCTCACATCTCTCCTGGGATAATTAGCCTTTTATCATTTCTTTGGAGTGAAGAAAGAGGGTTTTTATCATTTTTTTCCCCATTTATCTTTCGGTCTGGTGCGTTTGGGGGTTTTGGTGCGTAAGGTCATGTCATGCTGCTTTCTGTGTTGTGTAAAGATGGGTGGACAGATGAGTGGCTCTCTCATCTTCCTCCTTACAAGCCTAAGCCACAGGCCACATGAAGCTCTGTGCTTTGAGAGAAACATCTGTTTCATCTGGAAGTTGAACTGCACAAACACACAAATACCCACCCTTACAAATGTCTGAGCACACAAATACACGTACATGAACACACACAAACAACCAGAGCCCTACACACTACCATAATATGTGCTATTTAAGAGCCATTCCAGTAAAATATCTACTTTTGTGAACATTTTGTCATCATTCTACACTTATAGGAAAGGATGGTTTCCCATGAGTGTTTGATATTGGCATAAATAACATCTATACTTTACAAGTTTTTCAGTAGATCCCTTGGGATGCAGTCTGCTTTAACTCTGCTTGCCATGAGGGAAAACTTGACTATAAGATTCCCAACATGCCTAGAAGATCATTGTGACTAAAGCTTGGATATCCCCCCTAAGGAGCCTTGTGATAGGCTTAAAGACCCATAAAGACTTAATTGGACAGCTCTTTGAGGAGAGGCCATGGCAGAGGGCTTACCTACATGTCACCAGGTTTCAAAGCAACATGCCTGAACACGGATGGCAAAGGGCGAGTAGTTTTTTAATTAAACACAGCTACAATGGTCAATTCATTATGGCCAGTTGTACTTCATGGTGTGTGTTCTGAATCTTTTTACTGTGTGGTAAACAAGAGGAAAACTAATTAAACTCTGAACAACGGAGGCAACAATAAGGCTGTTAGAATGCAATTAAGTACTCAGGTTTGATGTAACAAATTCCATCAGGCTTTGATTACGTGTTTACACTGTTGTACCAGTTACTTCCAACCTGTAATGCATTACAGATTACTTGTTACTGTTATTTAAAAGTAATAACTTTCCTTACAATATTACTGTCTCAGAATTGTAATGCATTATATGACTCCTGTATTACTTTTGAGTTGCGTACAGACTCGTTATAAATGGTGCATGCAGATAAATCCAAAATTGATAAAGAATTCTCTTTAGTCATAGAAATGTTAGCTTACCTTGTGACAGATCACAGGGTTTATGCTAACTAGCTTATTCAAAGTAGGGTTAGGGATAGTGATGAGCGCGTGTTCATGTGGCCAATGTACTGTTTTCTGCCATCTTGACTGAACATTAACAGGTAATGGAACTTTGCTGCCGCATTTTTTATCCTTTAACATCTCACAGTCTCGCTGTTTTGGTTTTTTTTTTCATTTGAGCTATTAAAGGAGTGATATTTAAGTTTTTAAAATGGAAGTATGCATTTTAAAACATTTCCCTGTGGTCTACATAATCTGTAAATGCTCTGCTTGGGTCTGAATTCTTCATTAATTCAACTCCACAGGCCCATCTTAAACCCTATTTCTGAGTAATAACACCAGAAAGGTGGTTTAGAGCGCTGGCCCTTTAAATACAACTGACCCCACCCCTTCCAGGTTATGACTGTCCCATTCAGCCACTTGAGTTCATTAATACAACCAACAACTGAATATTTTAGGTAATTGGCTCCAAGTTTGGGCATATTTTCAGTTTGGACTAAAACCACTGCAGCTGATAAACAATTATGTCGTACTCTGAGAAATGTTTATTGGAAGTCTTGACCTTTTATGTGCAAATATCATGACGTAACTAGTAATAAAATATAACAAATTAACCAGGAATTGAAATGGATCGTAGAAATCCCCTCGATTTTTGCTGGAATGAATATAAAGATAGCTTTGCCGCACCTGGAGAGTTCAAATTCAAACTTTTTGAACTATTCGGGTTCAAATCCACAAATAAATGAACCACAAACTAATAAAAGAGGGTTTAGTAAAATATGACCCCTTTAAATTATGGGTGAAAAGTGTGCTGTAACACAAGCGCTATTGAACATGTACTGAGTAAAATATTACTGAAAATTAATTAGCAATACAGTAAGTAATCTGTTACTGTAATGCACTACTTTTTAAACACGTCACTCCCAAATCTGCATATCTAATATGTGCAAGTCAGTAATTTCAGTTTTACAGCAAAAGTGAGGTGCAAATTACTACTTCAACCAAAAAAAAAAAAAAAACAGAAAAAAAGGCTGAATGATCAAGATTTAGATGTAAACAATTCAATGAGTCATGTCCGTGGTCATCTGCCAACCATTTCCCATGGCAGCCTGTCACTGTTTAGTCATATGGGACAGTTTTCTTGCCACAATACCCTCTTAGTGTTGAGTTATGATACCAGTAACCAAACACCCATGATATGGCATTCTGTTCAAACGCCTACAATTTACTAAACTCTATAATGATGGCCAAAGGAAACCCCTCCTCCACACATTACTGGTTTCTATATAGGGGACATCAATCCATACGGCGACCAACCCAAATGAGATCTGTAGCCATCCAGCTCTCAGTTGTGGCAGTGGAAGGAGTTTTAGTGGATCTCATGGGGAGAGGACAAACCCTGAAATTTGCACTCTGTTCTGTCTGCCCGGTAATTTTGTCCACAGTTGCAGATGCTTAGAAGGCAGCACACCAGATTAGGATACAGATTCGTTATGTTCTGAAAAGTTGCTCCTATAAACAGATTTTTGCACATTCATTCATCAGAATTGGGGTTTGGCTGAGGGCATGTGAGCTGATCCTGTCTATCTAAGGGAGACGGCTTCACATTGGAGTCAGGGGAATCGGGCCATACATGAGGTTTGGCTTGTCAGAAGACATTTTCCGTTTTTCTGGACATGGCACATTCAGCTGCTATTTAGCGAGCCTCATATAGGCAGCACCTACCCACATTAAAGTAGAGCTCGTTTTCACAGAATCGTGCAGCCCCTGAGGTTTAACAGTCACACTCAAATGTTTTTATTTGGCTTCATTATATATGATGCCAACAGAAACCTCAACATCTAAATTTAGCATGCTCCTCTATTTAAAGATAATGAGGTGTTTAGTAGAACAATAGATGCTGTATGCACTTATCTCACCACTTATTTTTATCTGAAGTTTACTATTTTGTGATAGTTTTCAATAAATTACAATCAAATAAAGCAGCTTTCCGACTGTTTTTGCTTTGAATTGTTCCTGTAATCAAATGAGCAAGCGGGGGAAAAAAATTCCATCCGGTTCCGTGGAAAGTTATACGAGGTGCATGGGAACACGGAGGACTAGATGCTGTCCTGTATCAACATGCAACACAGCTTTTGATGTCAGGAAGCTTTACACCACTGATGATCCTTCACATGTTCACCATCCAGCACACTAGTCGCTCTCCAAATGGGGTTACAATCAAGCCATAATCATCCAAAGTGCTCCCCATGTTCGCTTAATCATTCAGGAGCTACGGCGTAAATATTTAAGATTTACTACGCGCTGTCTTGCAGCTTTCCACTTCCTCCTCTTCCTCCTATGATGAGACTTTCCTGGCTGTAAATAGTCACACAATGGAGCTTATATAGCAACTACAACTGAGGATACCCGCAGATATGAGTTTAACAGCTACGCAGATTGGTCTCCTGCTGCTGGCAAGTATTTCTCAAGGTCTGCAGGAATATTTAACACGACAGAGAGGATTTATAACATGCTATAGAAAATAAGCTATGTTGTGGTTGTGGCTCTATGTCAATAACAGGGGTATGTGCCTTCAAGATCTTGGACTGTTCTGTTTCAATCATTTATTGTTTCCCAATGAATAGATATATTGCTGATATCAGACTTGAAGCACAGTGTGTTGTTATGCTCATATTGTTGTGGTTTTGATTAATATAAGTGTTCATTGAACCCTTGGGTACTATATGTGTTTGTTCGCAGCTCATGACAGCGACATGGGAATACCTTGTTTATAGCAAATAAAAGACAATGAAAGTCGGTCCACTATAGGGACAAACAACTCCAAGTGTGCACTCTTAAGAACAATAAACAGTATTTTATTGTAATTGGTCACATCTGGCCATAGGGCCGAACAAAGCCTGCTGTGGAAATAAAAGCAAAACGAGTGGATTAGGTGCAATCACTCAGTAAATGATACAGCTGTCGTGCTGTAACCTGAGATATTGTGAAGTTAGATTCTTGTTTTTGAGCTCCGGATCTGAAACGCACCAAGTGTATGGAGCTGATGTGGTCGAACCTGTCACTCAAAGCCGTTGTGTTCCTTCATGGTGGGAGTAACTCTTCATCTTTTGTCTTTTTTGGAACATGTGAACGGGAGAAGAGACGTATTGACAGCAGGAAAAAAAAAAGTCGTTTGATGATCGCTTGTAAGTCTGTCATACTGCCCAGTGATGGAAAAAAAAGTGTAATTCTAATCCTGCTGGTGCTCAAGATTGTATTTCAAATCTAGCTTTAAAGCCAGAGAAAACTTATGATTGCCATTTATTTTTTAATGATAAACAGAAGAGCATAAATGATGACTGATGGTTCTCTTCTGCACATACAATGCAGATCTACTTTGGTAAGAGTTTGAACCAGATGTGAAGCACCTGCAAAGCCGCCATTGTGTGACTAGAACATTTGGGTCCCACTGAAGAAAGTCCCCAAAGAAGAATCTTTGTGGGAGGATGATAATAACTGTCACATCAAATATGTTTTGTGCTGTTTCAGCCCTAACTTGTTATATATTCAGATGTTCACGAAGACGAGCAAGGTCGCTGGAGGATAACGCTGTCTTTAAAGCTAGTAGTCAAACACAGAACCTGAGGGAAAACTGTGTTCGGAGCTGGTTTGCATAAAAGCGAACATCAGAGAGTTTACACAGACATGTCACATTAAAGAAAAATAATTCCGGTAGAGTGGTGGGACTGGGTTTAACATGCATTTAATCTAGCGTGTCAAAACACTTCCATTTCTGCTGTAGTAGGCCGTTTTGCTCATTTACACACTACGCTTCAACAAGTTTTCCCAACATTAATTCATCCTCTAGTTGACATGAAGAGTAAGAACATAAAATTACGCTCATTAGCACTGTTTGCTATAAGTTCAGCAACGTACGTGGTACATTCAGATCATTAAAATTACATTTTCTATAACTCACTAGCCAAATGTGTTGTCTTTAAAAGTCCTTATGTATGTTTTTATAGGAGGAAGTCAGAAAGCTAAGACTGATTGTAATCAGAGAGAACCACAATTATAAAGAATGAAACTACAGATTGTATATAAATAGTGGATGACCACGCCATGATGGGTTTTTTGTGAACTGTAATTTTGAAGCTTCAATAGGCATATATTTGTGTTGCCAGATTAGTTCTATGGAAATAAACATGTGGAGTTGGAGAAGAGTGAGGGATGAAACTGGAACTTACTGGAAATATCAAAAATATCCACTAACAGTATAAAAATAAAGTGGCTACACTGTACTGTGGAACTAACTTTCTTATTTGTCTATTACCACAGAGCCAATCAGAGCCCTCGTTCTATCACGTGTAGATTGGTAACCTGTCACCCTGCTGCTACAGTACTGTGGCAAAAAGCATCTAGTTACAGGAAAAGGCTAGAGTACCAGTTACCTGATCTTTTGCGGATTCTAAAAGTTTCATGTCCAAAGTTTTGACATTGAATAATCCACAGACATGATGTATATAATGGTCTTATAACCCCTTAACGCCTGAATCAATTTCAAATTGTGGAGAAAAAAAAAGACATTTCAAGTAGATAGCAGTTTTGTTGCTTTCTTTGGGGGGGGGGGGTTGATGTGAATTTGCATCAATAGGTGTCAAGAGGATAACCATTTGATTTGTTGTTTTTAATCCTTGGCACTGACAATGAACTTTTTTTAAAACATGGAATTTCTCTTCTTTTTACATTAAAACATTGTATTAATTGTATCTATTTTATTTTTTCCTTAGAGAAGAAGGTGCAATATGCAGATTACATGGATTACATAATTGTGATTATGCTGACTCCAAAATCTGAGTGTGTTTTGTTCACAATATGCATCTGAATGTGAATGCAGCACTGTTCGAAACAAATGTCCCTGATTCTGATTTCAGCTCAAAAGTTGGCCTTTTTTTAACAGTCCTATGAGGAATGCTCCTATTTTGGAACGCTCCTATTTTGGAACCAGTCCCAGTGGGTATCCAGGTTACTGCAGATTTGAACACTTATGCACTGGTTTCATGTTTCAGAGGCTTGAAAGTAAGTGACACTTGTAAAAACAGTTGTATGATGATAATATCGGCATCTATTACAACCACATTCCTGCCTGTGGCCATCAGACTGTTTATTTACACTTTATAACCACATAGTTACAATTACACACAGTATTTTTGCGCATTTGTTTATGTATATATATCTTTCATCTATCAATAACAACATCTAGTGTAGTGGTCCCTCGCATAAACTTCCACATACAGAGTGTTTCATACAGGTGTTTTATTCTGGTTTTGGATGACAATTGCACACCATGGCTTTGAACACCGTGAAAACTACATGGCAAACACAAAAAACAAACATGGTATGTAGATTAGCAAACAATTTACATAAATATTCACAATAGTAGACACATTCACAGATCACTGTACCTCGCCTCGCTCTCCAACGGCGCCATTTCATGTATTAGACGGAGCCCTCCTTACGAGCTAACGCTTTAGCTCCGTCTACACATTACAGCGGCAAACAGGACGAACATGGAGATACGCGAACAACAAAGTAAATAAAAGTTATATAAAAGGGTCTCAAACGTATAAGCAGTGTAAATAATTATTAGTATTATATCATTACATTTTACATTTTAACCGCACCTCCAATCTGCGGGTATACACTAAGAGGGAAAGGCAGGAAGTAACACTTAACAAAAACACATGAAGAAGAAAAACGTGAGCCCTTCAAAATAAAATCGCACACCAAAGAACGCACTGTAGGATCACAAATCTGATCACTGCACATTAATATAAATCCGTCAGTATAAAAGCCACAGTGTAAAAAGTAAAACATGAATAAAATTTAAAAATTTTCTTCAATCGGTCTCACATTAAAAAAAAAATAGTTGACTGATCCAAATTAAATTACATTAAATTATATTCAGTGTCATTAATTTGGTTCACTCAACGAATTTTTTATGTGTGACCGATTAAAGAAAATTTTTTAAGTTCATTCATGTTTTACTTTTTACAGTGCATTTACATCTAGTACATATCATACAAACTGCGGTTCTTTCCTACTAGTTTTGGATTATACCTTGTAGAAGCCAATAATGTAATAACAGCCGATAACATAATAATGGCCCATAACTTAATAAATTTGCCATTTTTAAAATGTAATAGGCCAATAATGTAATAACTGGCCAATAGCGTAACAAAAGACCTGAACTGATTGTGTAATAACTTTTGGCCAGTAATGTAAAAACCAGCCAATAGCGTATTAAGTTATTATATCATTGGCCAAAAGTTGTTACATTGTCGGTTCAGGACTTTTGTTATGTTATTGGCCAGATATTATGTTATTGGCAAATTACACTTTAAAAATAGCAAATTTATTACGTTATCGGCCATTATTATTATTATTATAGGCTGTTATGACATTATTGGCTTCTACATACCTGAATGGAGCAGCTGTGACGTACAATTTCCCCCTGGGATTAATAAAGTATTCTGCTTCTGATCCCTCAGACCAGTCTACTGGGCCAGTGGTTGCCACTTCAGGGAAATACCATCATAAACAGTATCTCCAAAACATGCCAGCTTGGCCTCCAACCCCCACTGTGTGATATATCAGTTCTTCCACCACTGTTACCCGACATGAGATGGATGACGTGAGAATGTAATAAGGAAAACATGGTTCCACTTCATCCTCTTTGGTGGGCTCTGAGATTGCCCCATCCCTCATCCTTTAATTTGTTTGGATCAGGATTTCTCTCATCTACAAGAACCGGACAGAGGAGATATTAACACTGGAGAGCAGCTTGACAGAATGCATATTCGGTCATACCGCTCACCAAAACACCTGAATCTTGTTGTTTCAGCTGCATGTATCCCCTCATGTGTGTTGTGTTTGGTTGCTTTCTCATGTGATCCGTGGCTGTTTGCATGTTTGTCAGTGGGACAGAGAAGAGCGGACACTTTGCAGTGATGTAGAACATGTTTATAATAAGTCAACATGAGAAGCAACGTTTCAAAGTGGACTCATCAGCTTTTCCACATTACACCTCTAACCTCAGCTTTTAAGCCTGTCGTAAGTTATAAATTTAAAATAGGTTGTCGTTGAAAGGAGAAACACAAACTCTAAAATCCTGCAGTGTTTTGCTTGGGCTACGTGGGATCACAACTGTCCGGTGTCATTATAGAAAGCCTGATGTTCACAAATCCCTTGAGCTGATGAAAGATGAAGCACAGATTGTTTCATGTGCTTTTAATTACTCAGAAAGAGGAGACGTTTATGTTTCAGAAATTCAGAACTAGTTGCTTCATGGTGGAAATGGTAAGCAGAATTTACAACAAGCAATCTTTAACTTTTTGTAGCGTAAACATTTTAGAAACTGTTTAGACATGAATACGAGAGAAATTTGTTCATTATTCCACAGTTCTCACAACACCATCCTCTTTAATCACCGGTATTACAATACTGTAAGTGTACATGTTTGTAATCAGTTCCATCTCACTGTGCAAATGTTACAGTAATTGGTGCTGCATGTCTCCCTTCCTCTGTTTGCTACAGCTGTAGGGATGTAGAGGATGGTGTATTTTTAAACATCCAGATGTGAGTATTTAACAAACCATCTGGACGGAGGACCGCGTCGGCTTGTCCGTTCAGTAAATACCTCTCAGGAAGTGCAGGTACAAAGCATTTCACATGATTCTGTCCATGTTAAATGATACCCATGGAGGTTTGTAGAACGCAGTAACACATGCAGAACAATCCATTTAACACAACACAGCATGAGGCGTTTAATTGAATTATTGGCTTTGAAAAACGAGGTTAATCCAGAAACCTGAGCAAAAGCACAGGAAGATTTAACAAGATTACTTTCTTGAATTTCCATCTATCTATCAATCCATCCATCAGGTACACAGATGGGTGATTCCTCACACAAACACTGAGCTAAATGTAATTTGATGTGAAATTATTAAATAATTTATGACTGAAGGCGAGTTACAGTTTGGCTACATATCACAGATCACATAGCATTTGATCTCATCTGTTTGATTAAATCCATTCGGTTTATTAGAGTCAGACTAAATGAACACTTTTATAACACACTTACAAAGTAAATTGTAGCCCGTTGTTGACAAGTGACACCACATTGCCCTCTTCAAAAGCAATAATCAGAATTTAATTAATTTTAATATGCTCTCCACATGCCAATGTCACCACAATGAGATTAGCATCATTTGTTATTGTTCCCATGTTGGACAAGATGGAATTACAGTGTGTCTATATTTATTTTTGTCTTTTATACAGAATCAACATGCTCAATTTCAAATGTCAATGCAATGAATCCAGAAAAGGCTCCAGATCACTGACACATTTATTTATTTTCAGATGACAGAAGAAAAACATGATTGTGATTCATTTGTATCTTTTAAGGATTACTGTGATGTAGAATAAACCATTTCATAAAAAAAAAGTTCATTGAAGTAAGTACACATATTTGTTTCTTTTATCACATAGCTTTGGAGTTTTAGATTTTTTTTGTACTTGCTTATGCAGTGGACTCATAATTAGTGTAACCCCTTCCTAAAAGCTGCAATATTATAAAAATCCCATCAGCATCAGTGGTTCTCCCACTTGATAGGAGTTAAGTTAAGATAGTCATGAACACAAATGGTAAAAATTACCAAATTTATGTGATTTCTACATTGCAGACTTGAGACCAGCTGCATCCTCCTGCTGTTGGCAACACCTGCTCTTTGATCCATACACAAATGCTGCTAATTCTGCTAATGTGAGCAAAACAAAAAGCATTTTATCTACTTAATATGCTACGCTATATTTGTAATATTTTCACCATTTTATATTGTTTCTGGAAGTACTTTCTGAAAGTTCCTGTATTCTGTGAGATAAGATTACTGTAACTGTGAGTAGACGAGCACATATTTAACCCATAAAGACCAGTGCTACTATTATGTCATTCCCAAATTAAATTTTCTCAATATTTAACCTGTTGTAAGTGATCACCATTATTATCACCATATCACCAATGTCATTATCACCATTTATTAGAATATTATCCTCTTTTTTTTTTTTTTTTTTTTTTTTTTGCATTTTACTATATTAACTATAAATTAGGTATTTTTTTTTACCTCCCCCAAGGAGGTTATGTTTTTGCCAATGTTTGTCTGTTTATCTGTTTGTGTTCAAAATAGCTTGAGAAGTTCTGAACGGATTTGGATGAAATTTTCAGGAATTGTTAAAAATGGGGTGAGGAACAAGTGATTAAATTTTGGTGGTGATCTGGAATACTGTCTGGATCTATGAATTTATTTTTAAAGGTTTCTTTATCATTGGGAGATGGGGCATGATGGCACAGAGATGCATATGAGGTCATTCAGCACCATCTAGTGGAGGAAAGTACAAACACTACCTTAAAAAAAAAAGAACAAACTCTACCTTGGCAGAGGTCTGTGCTCTCCGAGTGTTTTTCTAGTTCTATATTTAATTTACTGATCATAAAAGTGTTCATTTAAAACTCAAATTAAAGTTGAAGGTTATTATATCAGAAACACACCAAACTGAAGAAAAAGTGACTTTTTCGTAAAATCTATCATTAACTGAACATAAACCCAGTGTGTCCATCCACTGTCATTGATCAAACTCCTTGGGTTTTACTGGTGAATCAATGTTGATGACTGTTTCCATGTTCACTCCGGAGCCTCTGAGCATGGGTCATATCTGATGACCATGAAAAGATGACAAACTGTATTTTACAACAATTATTTACATGTATTATTAGGATTAGTGGATCAACAAGTATTAGCCAGTTCAGATCAGTAGATGGTTTTGGTTGGTGGTGGATGTTTGTGTCTTTATGGGTTAATCCAGTGGTTCTCAATTATTTTCTCTCATGCCCCCCTTTAGGGGATGAAAAATCCCCCCCCAACCCCAATAACATCCTAACAGTGGTGCAATTATAACTTTTATTGAACAAAACATCAATATCATAACAG
>JAQQZY010000016.1:15763828-15774209 GCA_030068375.1 Ostorhinchus rueppellii | reverse complement strand
TTTATCTTGCATGTGTTTTATGTGGTTTTGATAAACAGATATTCTGGTTGATATCATTGTTAGGAGCAGTTTGCTTCACATGTTTTGCACATGTCTTAAAAGCTGCAGGAGGGAAAATTATGGGGAATAAACGCCACAAGTTGCGATTACACATCGTCCTTCTGTAGTTCTCTCCTCTCGGTCCAAATCATAAAACTGAATATAAATAGAGATGACCTGATGTAGTTTGATGCTGTTATGGAAAAGTCAAACTCCCATGTTCTTTAAAAAGCAGGGTTCTCCCCAGACAATGGAACAACGGCGCTGCGCCAGTATACTGCTAGCTCTGTGCTCCTATACTCATTTTCAAATTTAGGGTGTTTTTTTTTTTTTCGCCTGAAAATTTTGCTAAAATCTACTGAAATCCATTGGGTGTGAAGGCATGCCCCCTATTTTCCAGTACAATGATGTTTTTCCTTTGAAATCTATCATGAGGTTTTAGTGCAAGACTTTCTTCCCATTGGTTGGATATGATGTCATGCATTAAAATCAAGCACTTGAACCATGACAAAACAAGTGTTACATGAAGCCTGATGATCAGAAAATTATCTCTGCATTTTTTGTTGTGTCCTTGGCGGTGGCCACGGCCTGTGAAGCTGAGGAGGAGTGGCCAGAAAAACAACCTCACGCGCGGGGGCAACTACTTTACTTTGTTGCCTTCTATGGAAAGTAACTTTATGTTACTTTTATGTTGCTCGACTTTGGCAGAACCACATATCTGTTACTAAATGTGTAGGGCGACATGAAGTTCTACTATGGAGGACATAACAGGGATTTCCTTTGTGCTCTTTGTTATAAGAAATGCCACAAACGCAGTGTTTGACAAGAAAACATTTAACTACTATAGGCTTCAACTCCACTAAGCCCTATCAAACAATATCAAAAAACAGAGCCTCCAAACATCTTATGGGTATATAGGTGAACACAAAATACATAAGGGCGTATCATTTTATGTCCAACTCTTGTTTACTTAGCTAGTCAAATAGGTGAAATGAGAGCCTGTGACTATTGTACAGGTGCAGCCGTTTCACTACCGGATGTTTACGCATCAAATGCCCCACAGTCTGGAGCATGCACATAATTCTTAGGGCATAAAAAAAAAATTCTGGGGGAAAAACTGTGGCACTTGTCAAATCTGTCCCTTAGAATAGTAACATTGTGCCAAATTTAAAAAAGTACAACATTTTGTTACCAAATTTTCAGTAGTAACACATTGCACTACATTTTACCTGAAAACCTGTGTTACCTGTGATGTATGCTTTTACCGGTGCTGTTTTTATTGGATGTTTGTTCTCATTTGGATGTTGATTTTACGGACACCTGTTCTTACTGGATGTTTGATTTTATTGGATCTATGATTTTATTGAATGTTCTACCTCAGAGGACGTGTTATCTTATTTACCACTATGCATTTTATCTTGTGGCACTGTTGTGGGTAAGTTCCACCCAGTTTCCTTGTACTATAATGTGCAATGACAAATAAACTTCTATTCTATTTTACTCTATTCTATTAACTCATTCACTGCCATTGACGTGTTCTGGCGTCATTTCAAAGCTGTTCTGTAGACACGCCTGGAAGTGAATGAGTTAAGTAGTTACACTACAGTAATGCACTACTTTGTAACTTGTTACACACAACACTGGCTGTCAATCTTATATTGGACCCTCATAGCTGAAAATACCTGTGATTTGATAACATCTAAAAACACAGACAAGAAATAATTGAAGTCATATGTCCACTGACACTATTTATAGTTCAGTATGGTGAGGAGTATTTACGGATCTTTGTTTTTTACCTAATGATACTAAAAATCTATCAAGTATTGTCAGTTCAATGAAACACACAGATGAGTTTAGGCTCCATATGCTTTTCCTCTGTAAATTACATCTGCAGCACAAAGCAGAGAGATCCTCTGAGTCATCCCAAAGAAAAAAGACAGTTCCTTAATAACTGCTGTCTATGGGTGGCTTGGATGTTTCAGTTAATCTGCAGAGAACGGCTGCTGTAGGACAGATTAACACCGTTATAGACAGGATCAGCCAGGCAGCAATTTACACTGTCTGCTGTGGCCAGGACACATCTCTGCTAATTCCAAAAGATTATCTGTGCTTTTTGGGCAAACAAATGGGAAAAAGTATATAATTATTGCAGCTCCATAATTCATCTGGATTTGTTATAGCCTGAATGAGTATAGCTGTTGCTACATCTGTTGTTAACACTGTGCATTGTGTCTGCCGGATGATGTCATCGCTGAAACGAAGATACCGTCATGTGTCTGCCACAGACAGGTTATGGCTTTAATAATGAGAAAAGCTGCACATTTCAACAGGTTTAACGAAGAGATGCAGAGAGGAGGAAAAACCTGAGTTACAGAAATAGAGAATAATAAAGACATAAAGGGCATGGTGAGTGTGGGGTGATGTTCTCCAGGCTCACGAAGATCCACAGTATCACATAAGTCTTTCCACTAGGATGTCTCACTTGTTGCAACAGTAAAAAAAATAAAATAAAAATAAGAAAAACTTGTAATCTTCACTTAATGAAGAAAGATTAAATGCAGTAGCCACATTAGTCTCTGTCTTCTAAGCTCACAGGGTTCCTCCACTCATCGCTCCCACACATATGTTCTGAATTAGCCTCCTGGCTATGGCTATAATCTGGAGTCTTCCTCAGATGGACGTGGCCCAGGCAGACTTTTACTCATCCCCCGCTGACAGATCTTAGTGGAAAGTCTGTGTTCAGTTATGCTATAAAAACACCTTCGGTCAAGTTTGGACTTGACCAGAGGTGATCAGTGGGAAAACAGGTCAGTAGCACTGATACCACAGTGACATCAGGACATGGTTATTATCGCTGTAACTGAACATGAGTGCCTAAAGAGGAACAGGGCTCTCCATCAACTCCTAGACTTCCCTTTGAGTGTACAACAAATCATTTTCATTTAAATAGAATACTTTCTCACATATCTCTCACTTCTGATTCATGTTGTCCATCTATTTATGGTTATCAGCACTTGCGATATCCATGTTATTTCTTTGTTCGCTAGTGTCAGCTTTTCCTGATTTGTACGTGAAGTATTTTATTCATGAAAGCTCCATTTAGCATGTGTTTTCAGTTGTTTTAATAATCCACTATCCACTGCAGTGCATGATGGGGTGTCTCTGAAAATTCAGAGACAGCTTTACGAGTACGTTATGTGACGCTCAAATTAGTAGGTTAGAGTTATGACTTTGACGTTGAAGCACACACAGATAGATACTCTTTACAGCTTCACACGATCAGCCTCTGCTGACACCTGCTGCTGCTGATTCAGCCTTATAAAAGTGCAAAAAGCCAGACTCCCTCTACCGTGGTTTACACACAGTTTAATAAAATGGTTATTAAGTAGGCAGCCTGTTGAGTAAGGACATATAATTGGGCACAGAAAAGCATCACTCATCACTTACATTTTTTACTTATACAAGGAAATATTGAGTTTCTTGCAAACAAGGCACTCTTCTTGGGGGTTAGATGGTGACAAATGTTTTCATTTTTGTTGAGCTTACATTTAGGTCTGGGTAATCTGCCCAAAAGATTCTAAGATGATCTTTGGAGGCAGAATGATGAGCCATGATCTAAATCACACTTTACTCATCTTTTATAAAATACAGGCAAGTTGGAACTGAACTGTGGATTTTCCTCTAGTTTTCTTTGGTTTCTGGAGCCTTTATGTTGTTATCTGACAAGACGTGCATTTTTATATCTGGACGAAGTAAGCACACGTCCCAATTTTCCTAAATCAACATAGATCTGTGATAGCTGCAGTCTTTCCATTAATTACCTAGATTGTGATGAACTACTTTGTCTCATTGAAGCTGATGGACTCATCATAATTCATTGTCATTATTTCTTCAGCTGCAAAATAGCACACACTGCAAGTTGATGCAGACTAAAACTGAATAGTTGTGCCAACAGATGCCACATCTGTGCTGGAGATGTTGTACATGAAGTACCACAATAAAGGAACTGAAGTAACCATACTTCCCTGGTGAGCTGCTAACGGCATTAAGGATAGAAACAAACATGCTCGTGCAACGTCTCTATGCAACGTAAAATACAACAAATACACTGATAAATGAGCTTGTTAAGAAAGAATGTTAGCTGACTTGGACAGTTTTGACAGACACAATCTGCATGAACGGATGTAAAGTAAATTATGCAGATTGTGTTCAGACTATGAAGTTGTCGAGTTGTGCCTGCAACCTGAAGGTCTAATGCAGACATAGACCAGAAAAAAAAAAAAACCTAATAAATTAAATTAATCTGAAAAACTTATTGTGCTTTTTGTCATGAATATTTCTTATTAAAATTATAATATACATGTGTGCACTACCCTCCTGTCCTGAGGGGTCATGATGGACAATAATACAGCAAGTTACTCAGAGTGAACACTAAGGATTCTTTCAACCAGATCATGCAGAACTCTGACTCTGTCCTTCAAAACTATCCACTTTTTTTTAAAGAAGGATATCAATCATTTCTTCGAGCCAGAACTTAAAAATGGAAACTTCTTCCAGTGAGTCAAAAATATTTTTTAGCTGTAATCTGATCATAGGAAAGATTGTACTGCCGCATTCTGTTTTGCACAGATGTAGTGTCTGAACTTCTCATTATGATTAGGACAGGATCAGGTTCAATGCTGATATTGAGACTATCAGGAAATTTACAATTTTTGTCCAAAACTGTCCTGGGCTCATTGTGCTTTTACATCGTCAACATCAGCAGCTAATTCCAAAACCGCATAATGTCAGTCATAACTCAAAGTAAAGGTCTCCTGTTGCCTTAAGGCAAGAGGAGTAAACCTGTGACCACAACGTCATCAGTCCCCCATTACCACTGTTTTGGAGCCCTTGAGCAAGGCCCCCCACTGCTCTACTGGAGCTGCTCAGTGGCTAACAGGTCAGACTGTGGTTGAACATTACAGGTTATTACTTTTCAGGACATTTCTGACAAAGACAATATTGTTCTTAGTGGAGCTACTCTGCATTAATAACATTACAAAAGGAGCTTACAAGCATCCTGCCCCCTACACTTCATATTGTGGTATAGTAGGAGGGTTGACGTTATCGAAATACACGTCAAACAGGTCACACGTTGGCAGAAAATACATGTGAAGCTGTCTAGATGAAGTTTGTGACCACCCCAGACCTTTCCCTCAGAGGTTCCCTCCATAGCTCTAACGCAGATTCTCCGACCTGGCAATCATTGCAAGCAGAATGGTAATTTCATTTCTGAATCTTATGGCAAACCGCAAAGCAGAAACTATCTGTGCTTGTCTGCTTTTCTCCTGTTACATGATGGTTGCTTGATGTCTACAAGGACATGTGGCAACACTTAGAGATCTTTTTCCACTGGTGCAAAAATCTGTCATGCATTTTTTTCCTTCCACTTCATAGAGTTCAAGGCCCCAGGCCTTACCATACATTATAGAAATGTAAACCTTTGTATTTTTTGAATATTACTTGTTTACATAGATACTCTAATTAGAGCATGGACTTAGAGTCAAGACAACCATATTGTCCCAACAAGATCCACTGTACTGTAATCATGATCTAATGTGACTCATCGATATAGTCTTGTGTTCTGACTTGGCGGTCTGTTTTCCTTTTGTTTCATTCAAGACAATAAATAAGTAAGCTTGCTCAATCTTTTTTAAAAATAATAAAATGATGTTGTCCAGCAGCCAAACTGTTTCAGGTAATTGACTGGAGCAGTTTAACGGCTCCCAGAATGATGTATCATTAATAGCCTCTAATTTTATGATGCACCTAAAATTTATGCATTAGGTATACAGTATAGGAGTCTGGACAGTCGTAATGTTGTGATGTTGTGAAATTCTCTGATGAAATACAGTGAAAGGGTTTGCAGTAAAACAAGTTTATTTTGGACAAACTTAGGGTCAGGATCCAAAATAGATTGTGATGCGGCAAATTCAATTAAAATAGTCCTAATTAAAATAGTTTATAAATGTTTATATAAACGCCTGTGAGAGGCAGAGGAGAGACGAAAACATGCACGGTATAAAAAAGATCTAACGAGACAAAAACAAAATGACTGGAGTATAACATGAAATTATGTAACAAGGTAACCATGAGATAACACGAAGACATGATGAAAACAACATATGACTTCTTTAAAGAGGCAAAGAGAAGTCATTTCCACCGAGACAAGGTAAAAATGACTGAAAAAAATAACCCATTAAGACAAATGTAATGACTAAAACAAAGACGCCGTCATCAAAAATCAAATGTGCATGCATTTGAGTGGTGTCATGCGACATAATTTTTTGTAATTCTGTGTCTAAAGACCCCACTGAAACGTACTTGGAGCATGTTTTCTAGTTTTCTCTTGAGGTCAGAGGATTTTCACTGGTGCTTAAATTTACTGATTAGTAGAAGTGAATCTGAGCGCAGTGTTCTGTATCAGCTCCAAATTCTAAATAATTTAATTAAAAATGGTTCTGTTGTTGTAGTTGTATTACCTCCAGAAAGCTTCTGTTGCTCTTGCCACATGCAGATGTCTTCATTTACAACCTAAGCTGTTTTCTGAAACAAAGGGAACGTTCTGCAGAACTGTAGGTACTGTTAAGCATGTGCATAATGATTTACTGATCCAGCTATGAATGCGTGTGGAAGGCATCTCAGCTGTGGACATTATGAGTCACACAGTCCAGACGGCCCTCAGATCCTTCCTCTACAGGTAGTGAGGCCCGGCAGAGCTGGCTGTCTGGGAGATCGGTACCATGGAAAGTGTGGTTTCGTGGTTCATTTAAAAGGACAACAGTGCAAGGCCAACAAAGGCACCTTTAGTTTTACTGGAGCTTTAGTTTCAGAACACGAGGAAATGTCTCAGCATCTTTACCCTGGAAACCTCTCAGACTTATGGTTGGTTTCTTTCAACAGATATCTTAATCTAGCGTATTATGCATTAATGTTGTGTATGTAATCAGTTTATCAACCAGCGTGCTATTTAGTAATCACTCACAGTTGTAAAACCTAAGTTCCAAAAAGTTTAAATGCCAGATAATGTGTTTCTTAAAAATCTGTGGTGTAAATATATCAAGGAAACTGTTTATATAATCCTTTTCTGGATGAAAAATGAAAACAGCGAGGGTTCCCACCATAAAGTTAACACCAGAAAACACAAAACAAACCATTGCGCGCAGGCTTTTACTTCTTTTTATGAAACAATTTCCATCTATAAAATCAAGTTCCAGGAAACAAAAGCATTGTTTGGATTCAGTGAATCAGTGGAATATGAGCCGTCACCAAAGTGAGCACCATATCACGGAAAAATGAACTAAAATAATAAAAATAAACCAGTCCTTTATGTACTGTTGGGTATTTACACATCATATGATACGCTATAGGACTGGTGGAAGACCCCTGTTGCCAACAATATCATAAATACAGTTTAGTCAGTGTTCATGTTAGTCACTTTCCCCTGTCAAAGCTGCATACGTTTGCTGTCTAATGAAATGCAGACGTGTATGACGGCCTGATATTAAGTCACAACAGATATTTGTCACCAAACACAAATTGAAATCATCATTTAGGAGTAAGAACAACCATAGTGGCTCTCATTAATCATTAACTTCCTGCACCTACTGGATTTATTTTCTTCTTTTCATTTTAAAGATCGGGTTTACAAGTCGTATCCTGTTCATTTTTCCTGGAGCTCTAGGGATTTGGTCTGGCCTGTTGCTGCCTGTGAGTGTTGCTTGGAATTAACTGCTTGGTAATTATTGGACCTGATCCATTATTAGTGTCTGCACAGTGTTAAACATCAATAATAATCATGTAACACAGTCAAAGGCCTCAGAAACTACAGCCTCTCCACCGTCAGCCCACAGCTGGGTCTGCTTTTTAAACCCACGGTGTGATCGATGAGGTAATGATTACGCAAATGTCTGTTAGATCTGTACATTTTTTTCCTGTGTATTATGTGTTGCATGTGGTGCAAAGCTGGAATAAGGTTTAAATATTACGCATCAGCAGAAAGTTAAAGGTTTATTTGTTAGAATTCAGGAGATATCATGGCAGACTGTTTTCTTTTTCTTTTTTTGTTCGAGATTCACACTGCAGAAAATTAAAGTGAACAAATAACATCTGAATAAAATTATAATGAAGTGCCACACAGTTACTTTTCCATTGGGCATCTGTGCAAAACTTAACAGATATTTAAAAAACAAAGTGTGTAATGGACCAGGAATTGAACCAGAGTCTTCTCCATTGCAGTCTGAAACACTACTGAATGAGTTCATCTCTGCTATTTTGAAGTCCAACCTTTTTGCTATAGGATTGCATCGGTACTTTGAGAAGTAACAAGTTACAAGTGTCGACATGGTATAAGGAGGGCGCTGATTGGGCCTGTGGTAATAAATAAACTGATATTTCATGCCATAGTGCATCAGTGCCACTTTGATATTTTAAACATTTAAATATCACCAAAATATATTGTTAAATCTACATGTTTAAAATGCTAAATCTACATGTTACTCATTGAATATGTTTATGGTTTAATGTGTTTTTACAGTATTATTCTGGTACCTACAGCTGAATTTTTTTTTGTAAAAAAACTTGTTTTTTGTTTTTTTGTTGTTGTTTTTTTTTTTTTTACAGTGAAGTGATGGTGGGAACAATATGTTGGCTGTATAGTGGTTCTGGAAAATGTGGTAAAACACAAAAGAGCAAAAAAAAAAAAAAAAAAGAAAAGGTAAATAAATCAGAAAGCCATGTAATGCAAACAAACACTGTGAACTAACCAAGTGAGGTACCTGTTGTCAATTAACATGCATTTCCAACTAAGTAAACACCAAACATTTGGCACCAGCAGCAGTGCAGCAGATGCTCAGGTAACCTTCAAAGATCAGGATGTGTTTTACTCAGTCAAGAAATCCCGACTAGACATTCCTCAAACCTCAAAAAGCAGGGTAAGGAAACTGGTTGTGTTTGCCCTTGACTTTTTGCTAAGTAGAAATTTGGCCAACCTGTTCTATTTTCAGCATTACAAGCTCCTTCCTAATGGTAAATTAGAGAGTGAGTCAGGATGTGCTATTTACACGGGGTAATGAGAAGCATTCCCCGACGCTGTAGCTGAGTACGAGCCAGCAGACTGCTAACCACACACTGAATGTACACATGATGTCATGTACGGATGCAATAATCAGCCTCTGATGCTTAACACTGCTGCTGCAGCCTCCAAACAGATGAAACAGTTGGTCACTTAGGTCATTCATGCATGTAAACCGCAATTACAATGCACAGTAATCCCCCATAACAGCGATAACAGGAGAAGGTATTAGATTTTTACTGCCTGTTATGCTTAGGCCTTCCACATCACAGCGGACTCCCAGATCCAGATCCGTCTGACGCCAGCGCTCATGGCAAACGCTGTATCCTTGTCACAAAATGCAAGCGCAATGAGGTGCTGACATTTCGGCAAAACCTATAATTGCATGGTTGTCATGCTGGTCATTTAAACAGAACGATCAGATGTCAAATGATTGTACTAGTATGGAGTCTGTGTGTGTCATCGGAGTTTCTTTCAGGAATTATTTAGAGGAGACAGTCATTTTAATACTATAGAATGGTGACCGCTGACTATGTAACAAGGTACAAGTGTTAAAAGGTCACATAGGAGAATGAGTCCCAGACCACCAACACAGCATGTTCTTTGTTCAGTTGAGTAACCTCTGTGGCCACAATAACCATTAAACCTTGAATATTCTGCTACAACTGCCCTGAGGCTCACATGCAGCTGAGTGGCACTTTTGTGGTTGTGGTTAATGGGCAGACGGTGTTCAGTGGAAAAAAAAAAAAAAAAAGTATTGGTCATGCTACTCATTCTCTGTGTTGGAGCCAAAACACCAGGGATTCCTCTGTCCTGGGTGCAATGACTCTACTTTTACTGCTTTTGTGTAAGATTTTCCCCATTGTTTGACTACTGAAGCTGTCTGGAAACACTCTGTGTGAAATAATTCATGGCTGGGGGAAAAAAAAAGAGAGAGATGCTAAATATTAAAATAAATTATTTACTTAACCAATTCCTGCAATGGCATTACTCACATTGCTACTGCAGCATTGTTTGAGTCACAAGGGAAAAGCATGTGGAGAATTTTTCTAACTTTAAATCATAGGTCACAGTGTTTTTTAAGGCAGGGGAAGTGCTTTAATATGACAGCTCGGTTTGATGAAACCTTGAATTTATCTATAATTTTACCATCTATTATTATTATTATTATTATTATTATTATTATTATTATTATTATTATTATTATTATTACTACTACTACTACTACTA
>JAQQZY010000016.1:15747111-15761301 GCA_030068375.1 Ostorhinchus rueppellii | reverse complement strand
CCTATGGGCAATTTAGATTAGCCCATTAACCTATCAGTGCATGTCTTTGGATTGTGGGAGGAAACCAGAGTACCCGGTGAAAACCCACGCAGACACGGGGAGAACATGCAAACTCCACACAGAAAGGTCCCAAGGTCCCCCCCGGGAATCGAACCCAGGACCGTCTTCCTGTGAGGCACGAGTGCTAACCACTGCACCACCGTGTTGGAAGAAAATAGACATTTGAAAGTTTTCCCATTATATGTAAATGGGAGAAAAAAAAGATTTTAAAATTAATTTTAAAAAATTTGAACTTTGACCTGTTCTCAAAATGTAATCAGATCTATTCTAGGTCACAGGCAATCTATAAACCGAATTCAACCAATAGTTTTGCTGCTAGAGTATTAACAAACACACCAAAAACAATACCTTCGGGGGGGGGGTAATAAAGGTAACTGCAATGTTATTATAACCCCTTTATTAAATACTTTATCTATTACCATGTTATTACAGAAATGTAATGTAATATGCTGCTATGTAAAGTAAAAGGTGTGTTTTACAATATTACTAGCTCTATAGACATCAGATATCAAACTTCCTTTCTGATACTTTCATAGTAAGTATAAACCACGATAATAAAACGTCATGCAGTGAAACTAATACAGCTGCTTGGGTTTGTCTCTGTCTTCTCCTACAGCCATCTTCTCATAGAGAAACCTCAACATCCCACTTGTATTATTCTTCAATAAGAGGTTGAATGCAATTAGGAAAACATTTTGGTTGTTTCTTGCTTCTTTTTGCAAAATCAAATGGCATTGGTTTGGAAGAATGTAACCTTTCACTCTCTCTTCGATGTAGCGTCTACTAATTTTGGAAAGAGAATAGCAGAGCATTATGGTTTGAAACAAGAAAAAAAAAAAATCCTGATTCTTGGCAGTGGTTTTAGGACTGTGGGTATTGTACCCCCAAAGTTTATGGCGTAATACTATTATAAGCCTTTTAATTTTCCATCAAAGAGAAACCCCAAATGTCCACAGCCACTGCATGAAACAGGATTAGTTTGCATGAAGTTACCCACAGGAAAGTTCACTGTCTGTCTTGTCTTGCATTGTTGCCATGTTCCCAGACCTCGGAGGATATTATAAACTGTCTATTGTAGAGGTCAGACAGTGCATTTGACTCCACTTACCAAGAAAACTCATTTCAACTTTCACTCTCGACAAAAAGTCATTTTTTTGTTTACTTTTACCTCAAAAGCTACTTCCCAAAAATGGTGGTACACAGTGCATGTCTGGGTTGTGTTTGACCGTTGGGAGAGCCTATTATTATTGTTGCAGATGCTTAAAATCCACTCTCATCTTTTCTTTTTCCCCCAAAAAATGCATGACATTATATGCAACAATGGCCCTGTGTCCTCTGACATAAGTATTTGTGACAAGAGTCGCGTAATTAAAACCAACCTTAAATTTGCCTAAAACTCAACCATACACAGCCTGGAATATATAAAAACCCTCTCTGCAGTCTGTGTGTTATCCACGTGAGAGTGGTGGTTGAAGGAACCAGAAGAGCAGAATGAATGAAGACTGTTTTCCCCACAGTTCATTTGGTACCATGCTTTACCGAAACCAAACCCAAAATGATACAAGGATCCCAGTTTGACATCATGATGTAAGATCGGAGCCAAAAAATCGCTCACATTGCTATTTCTGCATCAAAAAAGGCTTTACTGGAACAATTGTGGAAAATCACACAAGACAAAATTCCAGTTTCCAGTGATTCATGCTTTTTTTTATGTGATTGATGGTAATTACAAATTGAGACACAGTGAACAAATGCTGTAAAAATGTAAGATAAACAGCTGTGTTTTATATGGATACTTAAAGATTTTGGCTGGGAAATATCGCAATTTTTTTTTAAGCAGCAGAAGATATTGCGAGTTGTCCTCCTTCTCTCCCCTCTACCTTAACAAAGAGCAACAGAACAAACTCCCTGGTCCTGAACGCTGGGACTTCAGCTTTCATAGCAGATGGAAAATGTGAGCAAACAGTGGAAAAAGTTCCGGCTATGGTTTGAACATTTCTAATTGAAGCAGACAGTGCCTGACTCCACAGACAAGGATCCCATTTTCTGTACATACTTCACAGCAGACATGGCAGACTTTCAGGCCATGAATAAATAAATCAATAACAACTTAAAGGTGTAAAATCTCTGCAGAGTGCCAAGGCAGACCTTTCACAGTTCCCCTTATTTAACTGAAAGCAGACATTACATTTGACAAATAAAACCCTTGTAAATAACATTTTTAAAGTATCGCCGCTGATCTTCCTGTGGCCTGATGGGTAACAGATAGGGAAACTGACGGACGCTCATTGACAGTGTCTCCTTACAAATCCCTTTTTCTGTTCTGTTTGAGTTTTGTGCAGTCACACTCTTAATGGGCATCGTGTTTGGATGGAACCGAAGCAGCTAAATCTGTCTCTTCTGATTAATCTGAACCCTGTGGTGTTCGAATCAGTGGTCACACCAGGAGAAAGGACCTGCCGCTGTGATGCATTAAACCACCCAAGCAATGTTGTTTTAATCTGGCTCTCGGATTATGAGTAAGAGTTGTAGAATAGTGTGGATGTTTTTCCTCCAGTAGGAAAAGCACCACATTGCAAGTGCAAGCTGAAAATGCATAAAACAGGTGTTTAATGCCAAATGCATCCTATTTGATACATGAGTTTTGAAGCCCTCTACGAGATCAGTTTGATATTCTTTTTCTTGAAAAACCTGATCTATACAATTGGATACATGCAATACACAGATAATCCACCGGGGGGAGGAATTCATTCCCCAGAGGTCTTTCCCATGCCACTACAAGATAAAATTAATGAGGAAGGAGGCAGAAATTTGGCAACTTTGAAAATTAATTACCAATTTGTTAGACAAGTTTGTTACCTCCGCCAAGGAGGTTATGTTTTTGCCGGCGTTTACTTGTCTGTCTGTCTGTTTGTTGGCAGCTTTACAGAAAAACTACAGGACGGATTTTCTTCAAATTTTCACCTGTGATAAAGAACCACCCAAGGATGTTCCCATTAACTTTTGGTCATGATCCGGATAACAGTATACCTTGGCGGAGGTTTGCACTCACTGGGCGCTCCTGTTGTGTTATATCATGTTTTTGTTTGTTCAAAAATAATATTTGAGCACTGAGACCCAATGTATCAAATATGATACAAAATTGACACTCATACATGGAAATTCACATTTGAAAAAAAACTGTTTTGGGTTGTTCAGAAGGACCAATAAAGGCTCCAGTTAGAAATAACTGGAATTTTCTGTCAATGATTTAATGGTTCAGGCTTTACATGGGTAAAGGGACAAATGTAGAGTAATGTCACTGACAGTACCAACTCCGCTTTCTTTCAGTTTCCCCCCAATTTTTTTGTTTTACTGAAATTGTGAACAATGATTTTGTAGAATTGTGCTGAATTCAATTATTACCTCTGCCAAGGAGGTTATGCTTTACTGTGCGTTTGTTTCTTAATTTGTTTGTTAGAAACATAACTCAAAACGTTAAGGACGGATTTTGATGACATTTTCAGGAACTGTTGGAAATGGCACAAGGAAGAACTGATTAAATCCTGCAATCTGGATCACTTTGAAATTTTCGTTAACGTTGCGGTAAATGGAGCATAAACGTTTGATCGTCAATATTTCAGGTGATTACTAATGGATGTACTTGAACTTAGAGACACTGCTTAAGGGTATGGTCTCCTATGACACCACCAAGGTTGATCCGGATCAGATCAGCCGACAAAAACATAACCTCTTTGGCAGAGGTAATAATTACATTACAGTCAATGCCGAGAGATCACTTATTCTTTAATCCTGTTTGACTTATGCTATCATTTACAGATATGATGTTTGTTAATTTAGAAGTCAAGAAAGTTGCGGTTTGTTTGGAAAAGTGCTGAATTATTAAATTGTGAAAATATGTAAATAGCAAGAATACACACCTGAGACTCTCTTGTTGATCTGTTCAGCAGAAGAGGTAAAACGCAGGGACTGAATTTCCTGACTTTGGCATAATAAAGTTAGTTATTATTTTAGGTAGTTTGTGCTTTGTTGGTATGGTGACTAGCTGCACTAAGGGAGGATGATACTTCCAAAGTAAATGTGATGAATCAGACCAGTGCAAATATTTCAGTGCATCAGTGGAAAAGCTGCAAATAATGTTGAACAAACTTTTATACTTTAGATTTTTTTTTTTTTCAGAAGTAACTTTTAGATCAATAGTTAGATCACATTACACTTTGTTTTCTTCATTTAATCGCTCTACAAAAGTATTTGACAGAAGCAATGGGATGCAACTAAATACAATTACTCAGATACTGTACAGTTTTGACATTCATTCATTACTGAACCTGCTTTATCCTCAGTAAGGTCACAGGGGTCACTGGAGCCTGTCCCAGCTACTTTATGGGTGAAGGTGGGGTACACCCTAGTCATGTCACCTGTTCATCACAGGTTTAATATAGAGAGACAAACAATCACTCTCACATTCACACCTCTGGGCAATTTAGATTAACTAATAAACCAATCAGTGCATGTCTTTGGATGGTGGGAGGAAGCCAGAGTACCCAGAGAAAACCCACGCAGACATGGGGAGAACATATAAACTCCACACAGAAAGGTCCCACCCCCATCAACTGGTGTTGGAGTGGAACCCAGGACCTTCTTGCTGGGAGGCACGAGTTCTTCCCAATGCACCACCATGTCGCCCCAATTTTGACATACTGTACGTACTTTATTCTTCATACCTTAATTACTACTTTTACTCCAGTCATTTATTTAACAGTTACTTGTTACTTTTAGATGTGTGCTACATGTTCCAGTAGCATGTAAACTATGTAAAATCAGGTCTACACTCACTGATTACAACATTAAAATGTTCTTCAAGATATTAATTACTCTCAAAATCAGATTAAAAGCTCACATGTTAAGGATAATGGTGGTGTGTATGTTTTAATATGTCTTAATGGGTGTGTGCCTTTTTTTTAAGTAATATTCTGTTGTTCATTTGTAGTGGAGTAATTCTAAGTGGTGGTTTAAGTAGAGCATCTGACTAATTCTTCTTCTTCCACAGGCACGTGTGCAGCAGTCACAACCCTGTGAGGTTCTGTTGATGGTCAACAGGCAAGTTTGGATGACAGATGAGACCTTGTGTGTGTCCGCTGTTTCTTTTTCCCTCACAAAGCCACACATACGTTGGCTGACTGGACTTTCCCAGTCGCTTGGAGGCAGCACTGTTCCTCTAACAAACCCCGTCTCAGTGGACATCATCATAAACTTGGCCTTGGTGGCCCAAACAGTGTGGCTTTCAGCCAGAGGATCTCACGCTCTGGTGGAAATCTGCCTGCTGACTCACTGCAGACGGACACTCGGCGAACTCTCAGCCTCAACTCAAACACAGACTAACCAAGGGGTCTCTCTGCAGTGTATCCCTGTTATCATCCAAAGTAAGCAGCTGCAAAGATTAAAAATAATAAACGACTGCACACAGAGGTTGGGAACGTCTGGATTCAGTGACTTCACTTGTGTGATTTTCAGCTTAAACACTGTGATGATGTCCACCAAAAGATCAGTCATAGTCAATAGACCTATTGTTTTTGTTGCTGCTGTTTAACATCAATCTGTGCTACTAAAATTTGGAAGAAAAAGAGAAAATTGCATATAATAGGCTGTCAAATTACTGCCACGTAACCACCATAAATCCTGGCATTACAACAATATCCAAACATTTGCTATCAATTACCTTTCTATTAAAGATTAATACTAGCATCACTGTCATTAACGTGATATGTTTGGAAAACTGTAAGGGCTTCAGAAATAGATTCCCGCAATTTACTTTGAGTGGATGTGAAGTGAAGTGGGGTAGTTGCAGTCACCGCTCCCACATGAAGATCAGGCACTTTGCCAAAATATTACAGACCCTGTTTTTCAAATTAGACAAGTTTTTATGCGTGGAAAAGTTCATGGTAGTCCCACTGAGACAGAGAGGGTCTCGGAGTTCAGATAGAAGGAAGACACAAGACCGCTAGTTATGAAATATCCCTAACCATGTATGTCACATCCTACTGCATTACATCATTGTTAGCACAGACAGAAGATGCTGCAGATTCTTTGCCAAAATTCAAGCAAAATGCATGAAAAGTCTGGATCTTCTCAAGCAGAAAACAGCTGAGAACATGTCTTGCCTTGTCTTGTCGGCTCTTTATGAGGGTAAAATGTCTGTCTAGGAAGATAAAGGAAGTGGGAACATTTTTATCATGATCATTTTTTCATCTGCAGACAGGAAAATGAAATCACCTTATCCTGAAACAGTGTCTCGTACGCAGGTGTTCATGTCAGATAATATGGGGAGCGAGTCACCTTAGAGGAATCCCCGGGATTAGCTCAGAACCACTGCTGAATCACTCAAGAGGCTATTGCCGACTTCCCTCATGAGGTTGGGAGAAAAGCGATAATTATCAGACTGTACTGAGACGCAAGTAAAGCCAGACAGGGGGAGGGAAATGCTGTACACTTCCGCTGCACTCTTTCCAATCTAATCCAAAGTGTTGTGCACAGTAAACCCTTGTGGGGTGGAGTGAACTAAGAAACAAAACCAAAGACATCTGCTGAAACCTGGCTGGACCTCCAGTCACATCATTGAAATACTACAACCAGCTAATGGAGAACACATGGGAAGTGGTGTGTTTTCATAAATAGGTGAAATAAATATGACAGCGAATGGAGGAGATAAATAACGATTGGGAGGGAATCGGACTGCCCTGTATTTAGCACCGTCTAATACAGTGCTCGGCATCACAGTTGCAGCTCAAGGCTCAATTGGTAATGTTCTGGCTGACACCGAAAACACCAGAGCCCAAATCTGAGTCATCTTTGCCAAAGTAGAGAAGTTCCAACCCACACCCATGTTCAGTGTAATTGTTGTTTTTACACTGGCAGCATCCTTACCTCCTAAAGCCTGGCCCAAACCCTGCAAAATAACCCATGCACATGATGGATATAAGCTAGTTAGGTAACGTAAATTTGTATTAAATGACACACGGTACCTGACATATGCTAATTATATAAAAGCACTGTTTGGAATAAATACAACACGAGTATGGTTGTGAATTCAGTGTCGGAAAATTGGACCTGACAGAAATGTAAGCATGCGGCTACAAGCTTCCTGATTACTTTTTCATGTCTTTGAGTTTTTTGACTCATGAGGACAATACAGAAAAAAGGTGGTAGCTGCAGATTGTATCATACTCCCTACAAGTAGCAGCTAAACAAGCCTAAAAACCACAAAATAAGCACTGTGCAGGAAGAGGGTCAGACCTGTGAAAATGCATGGTCCAAGTTCCCAAACCGCAGCAAACCCTCTGCTGTTACAAGACCATGAAGACATCGCTACAAAAACAATCAGCGGTTTAGGTTTTGCATCATTTTCTGATTATTAGACAGCTCGGCGTAGAGGGAAACTGGAAGTACTGGAGGGATACGTGATACACTACAGGCTCTGAGCCACGTTTAACATAGTGTACACCTTGAACCACAAATTCACCAGGACAAGTTAAACCAGCCAGGATCACTTTCAGCGGGAAGTTGTGTAACAAGCCTCTGAGATGGAACTGCAACAAAGACGGCCCAGAAGGAAGTGTTAAACCCATAATGGAAAATGGGATGTTCGCAGACTAGAAAATCACCTCCAGTGATTTGACTCTTCAGTGTCTCTTGCCTGTAATAAAATTCTGCCTGAGTGGAGGAAAGTTAGGATCTTAAAGTTCCAAGTATGAAAACGTGTACATAAATCACAGAATAAGCCTTCTGAACCTAAACAAACCTGTAAGTGCGCTACAGTTTGTCCCAATGTTTGAGTCTTGTTGGATCTTCGAGGTGAAATTGGAAGATCCAAAGCAGCCGGAGGGGATTAGAGACAGAAGGCCAACAGGTTATCAGCCAACCTCAGCCATTAAAGTTCAGAATAAAGAATATACAGTTTATTAGATGAAAAGACAACAGGTCAAACTATAACTGGATCAACAGTCTGTGAATCTGCCAGATCATAGAAGCTGTGGTGAGTTTTAATCATATAGTTGTTCCCTTATTAAGTTAGACAAGAAGGAATCTGCAAAGTGCAAAAATGGAAACAAATCAGTGCAGAGAAAACGTTTAAAGAGAAATTAAATTAAATCTTAGAACCATTTCCTCTTATATTACATCCTGTAAACAGTTCAAGGACAATTGTCTGAAAGCACATCAGTACTAATAGTAAACTGGATCTACTCTTGCAGAGACGGAGCTGTTGCATTTACAGTTTAATTTTTTTTTTTTCCCTCAAGCAGTGACATTCAAATACACTTGAGGGCAGAACCAGAACTGCCAAACCACTGGAAAAGCCTCTTAATGACCGGTCAGCTGACATCTACCACTGAGGATAAATCCAAAATTACAAACTTCTTCAGACATCAAAACCTTCCATTCATGATTCATAAAGGCATCATGAGATCACACAGGGATTCGACTATTTTATTCAGCAGCGGTGCAAAAAAATTTCAACAGAAAATTTGATTAGGTTTGGCAAAACGGTCAACCTGCCAGTGAAAATGACATAGGGCTTTCAGCCTTAATCACTTTAAACCAGTGATTGAGTTTCCATTCGATTAGTAGGCGGCGTATTTCCCAGAATTGTACAAAAATGTCAGCATGTGATTTGCTAAAATTTACTGTACTGGGATTAACATGGTGAAATAAAGTGAAAAGAAACTTCAGGAGACTGGTTTTGTCCTCTTAGGTTGTAAAGGGATTAAATATATGACAGGATCATTATAAACTGCAGCAAGATTTTATTCATCTGCATCAGATTAATCATTTTTTATTTCAATAACTGCAAACAATTGGTGCATTCTTAGGATAACTTTTTCCTTCGCTGTAAAACTATAAAAATAGAAAGACCTTTTTTGTTCTGCTGAAGATTTATTCGACCATTAAAGAATAATGATTAATCATGTTTCAGAGAGACCTACTCCTAATTGTGGTAGTTAGACCAAATTACAGGGATATTATGTTGTGTTTTGGTTTTGCTGCTCACCTCATATTAAAAGGAGTGAAAAGAAAAATGACCCGGAGTTATTTTGACTGAGGCCAAACACAACAATATCAGATGAACAACTGCTGAGGTATCTATTGCATTTGATAATTACAGAAAAAAAACATGTTGTGTTTATTTTACCCAAGATCTATTTATTTTAGCTGGTTTTATTCATATTTTTATTGTATGTTTTATATGATATGACGCACAGACTGGATGGCACCTTTAATTTTGTTGTATTTGTTACAACAATAAAGATGTTCTATTCTGTTCTGTTCTATTCTATTCTATTCCGATCTATTCCATTCTATTGATTTATGTTCTGTTCTTTTCTATTCTGTTCGATTGTATTCTGATCTTTTCTTTTCTGTTCTATTTTATTCTATTCTATTCTGCAGAACACTCTTTAAATCTCTGTGTTACATTAAAAAAATGATGTTCTCCACTGCTGCCATCACATGTGATTTTATGTAGATGTATACGTTTCTTTGGGGGACAGAGAAGGGGTGGAAAAGAGAAGACCACAACTCCACATCCAGTTCCTGTGAAACAGCCCAGCAGTGAACATGGAGAGGATCATCTGTAAAAGCCATCACTGATAGGAACAGGATTATAAAACCTCCGCAATCATCCATTTGGAATGTCCCTCCCACACGGATGAGGCTTTATAGCACCTCCATCATATCGCCCCTCGACGCTTTAATTTACTGTCTGACAAAGAAATTGCTCACAGGTTCAAAGAAAGAACTCATAAAACATAATGAATCGTGATTTACAGCAACACCAGGAGCTTTCTGATAATGTCCCACATTCCTTTTTAGGTACATGCTTAAGTTGCTTTTTTCATCTTGGTGACAACTTTAAAGGCCATGATGGAAACACCAAGATGTTCTGTATGTTCTGAAACCTTAAACTAACATGTTCCACCGAGACTCTCCACAATGACTTCAGTGTGAAGCTGTAAAATGCCTCCAAATGACCAGTGAGGGACAGAGTCTGCACTTTTATTCCACTAGATGTTCACTACTTGTTAACTGCACCAATATGGATGGAATTAGGACAGATTTCTCAGTCTTGTGTAAATAATGTGAAGCTCTCATTCAGGAGTATTGTGGAACTGCCTTTTTTTTTTTTTTTTACAGAGAATCAGTGTTTTTATGCCTAGTAGCTAAAAATGATGATGAGACTCATAAAAAAGTATATAAAAAAGTATTTTATGTCTCTTCAGGATCCAAAATTTATTAAATGCATCTTGAATTGCAGTAATATTTGGATTTTTACCAAGCCGACACTAAAACAGTGTTGGAAAGTTTATTTTTATGGCTTTTTACTGCATTTCAATATTTTTGTCATTGTCTATCTTACATTTATCTCAGTTCTTGTTTTGCATGTTTTCTTTCCTTTTTTTTTTTTTTTTTTTTTTACAGTCCCTTGCATATTATCATTGATAACCTTGATGTATTTTACTCTGACTAATCGCGACCCAACAAAAACAACTCTGCAATCTATTTTTGTTCCGACTTTCACTTGGGGAAAGATACAATTAGGCCATTTAAGGCAGTTATTATGAAACGAGGTGTGAATTATTCATCACCTGGAGGATGGGTTTGATTAATCACCTTGGTTTGTCCTGATGCTTCTTCCATCCATATCTTCAGGTTTGTATTTCTGTTTCCAAATTTGCATTCTCCTAGATGAAAAATTTCTAATAATAATTTTATGCAAGGACACTCAAAATGTAATGCAATAGCTGAAAAGTAAAGAATAAAGTTAAATGAACGCATAAAATTCTACTTTTGTGGCAATTCCCAAGTGAATTTTTCTCTCTATTTAACCTTTCATAAGTGATTTATCACCATTTATTATAATATTAATCTCTGTATTTTGTGTTTTGTCAGTGTAAATCAGGTATTTTCCCATATCTAATTTACTGGTCATGTAGCTGTTCATAAAAGCTCAGAATAAAGTTGATTGTCATAAGATTGTCATAAAAAGAAACAAAGAAAACTCAAGAAAAAGTGTCTTTTTCAATGAAATATATCATTAACTAAATATAAACCAAGTGTGTTCATCCACTGTCATTGATCCAATTCCATGGGTTTTACTGGTGAATCAATGTTTCCATGGTAACTACGGAGCCTCTGAGCATCCAAATGGGTCATATTTGATGACCATGAAAAGACGCCAAACTATTTTACATGAATTATTTACATGTATTGATAGGATTAATGGATCAACAGGTATTAGACAGTTTAGATCATCTGATGATTTCAGTTGTTTGGGGGTTTATGGGTTAATATATTCAAAGTTAAAATAAGAGGACAAAAATTGTAAAAATGCAAAAAAGGAAGAACAGAAATACATAAAAGGCAAAATGCCTGAGGCTGTTTCTGTAGCATGGATATTATAATGGAAACATAGAACATAGACTAACTTCAGTGTCTGTTTCTAAAAGTCAAAGAAGGAATGTCACGTAGTATCTCAACAGGACATGTAAAAATCCAACAGGCAGCCCACCATTAAATTTAATGAGCTCGTTAATACTCGCAAAGAAATTAACTCTTTCCTCTGGCAATGTTACATTTAATGGACCTGTGGCTGGTAAGTTCTATGATTTTTTTTTTACCTGGGGGACATCTGTGTGACCAGCTCAAGGATGTGAGGTCAGAGGTCATAAATGGAGGAGGTCTGTCATGTGGACTTTAGGTGACAACTTGTCAGCTTGTCATAATTTGATCCTTACTGTATCAGTGAATATTTGGAAACCCAGATTAAAATATGGAAATATGAATTCTGTGAGTTCTGTAATTATTACTGTAAGTGTTTCTATTTCTGTTGGTTTATTTGTTTAGTCTCTGGTGGTTTCCTATAATCTTGTGCATGTTTGTATGGAATGAATGGACTCATTACTCAAACATGTTTAAGACAGTCTTTCCCAGAACAGTCCCAGTCCTTCTCCTCCTTTTCCCTCCTGACATTCATGAGTGCCTCTGGAAGCTGAGTCAGAGACTCTTCCTCTGTCGAGGGTTCTAAGGTACTCATGACGCCTGCTCTGCAAGCTGCTGTGGCCCCAAGGGGATCCTAGAGGATTTTCTCAGTAACAGGAAACTGTGACAAAGCTCTATGTTGACCCCCCCAGTACAACTGCCCACTGGGGAGTGAGAGTCTGACTGTTGAGGTCTGCACAGTCAGCCCCCACACCATCACCCACTCAGATTCCTGTGTCCTGGGAAGGATCTGACACTTTACACACTCCAGCTTTGGTTTCATGTGCTTTAAAAAATTTGACATTTTCAGGCCTGTAAAGATGAAAAAAATGCCGCTAAAAATCTGTAAAAGTACTGAATGCTCTGTTCTCTTTAACCCATAAAGACCTAAACATCCACTGGTAACCAAAAGCACCTACTGTCCTAACATGTTTAATAGCTGTTGAGTTAAACATGTAAAGAACTGGTGTAAAATGAAGTATGTCATCTTTTCACAGTCATCAGATATGACCCATTTGGATGTTCAGAGGCTCAGTAGTGAACATAGAAACACCATCATCTTCTACAATAATGATTCACCAGTAAAACCCATGGAGTTGGATCAAAGACAGTGGATGGAGACACTTGTTTTTAAATCCGCTTATTGATATCGTCACTGAAAAAAAGTAATAATAATGACTTAATAATCCTCAACTTTAATTGGAGCTTTTATGACCATCTACATCACAGGTGTCAAATATGCGGCCCGGGGGCCAAATCCGGCCCGCCAAAGGGTCCAGTCCGGCCCCTGAGATGAATTTGTGAAATGCAAAAATAGATATTAATCATTTTACTTCAGGTTCCACATTCAGACCCATTTAATCTCAAGTGGGTTAGATCAGTCAAATACTATCATAATAATCTAGAAATACCCACAGCTCCACATTTTTCTCTTTGAACATGTAAATATTGTCACGTATTGACAGTAAAACAAACAAAGTATAATAATTTCACAAAAACAAATATAAAGAACCTGAAATATGCAATTTTAACAATATTCTTCCTGTTACTGAATGTTTGGTGTATTTGTAAGTTATAATGAACATGTGGAAATGATAAACTGAACAGAATATTGTTAAAATTACTCTTATTTTTCAGTTTGTTCATGTGGTTTCACATTGTTTTTGAAGGATAGTTTGTAGATGTAAACATTTTCATTGTTTAATTTTACTTTTTTTTTTCACTCTAAAACATTGAGAAAAGTTTGGAGTTGACTTTATTTATATATTATTATGTTATTATTTCACTGGTCCGGCCCGCTTCAGATCAAATTTAGGTGAATGTGGCCCCTGAACTAAAATGAGTTTGACACCCCTAATCTACATGATCAGTGAATTCAGTGTGGTAAAAATACTTGATTTTCACTGAAAACCCGCAAAATGCAGAGGATAATCTGAGCATGAATGGTGAGAAATCACTTAACCCTTTTAACACCATACAGATATATTTATTAATATACCTGGTCTTTTTTGTCTGTTTTTATCAAGAATTGTGTCCAAAAAATGTCCTTTGTGTAAATAATTTGCACCCTTTTTCCAGGAGAAGTAGAACTTTCCAAATCTGTCAAGTATTTACCATTCTAGTATCATTAAATACCTAAAACTGTGCTATAAGAAGAAAATGGCAAAAAAAAGAAAAGAAAAAATAGAATTGAATTTTTCTTCAACTTTCTTTTTTATTAATTCTTGAAAAGCGCAGATTGAACGTTTCTGAGATTGCAAGAATCTACTTAAAACTATTTTACAACACTTCAGACAGTTTTATATTTCTGGAGCTTTCTGAGTCCATGTTACAGGCTGTTCTATTTGTCATTAGCTAGGCGTTTTTGTTTTGTTTGTTTTTTTAAAGTTTGTTTGCATGTTTGTTTGTTTGTATTTTTAATCAGTGGTAGTTTCTGAAACAATTCCTGTCCAGCTTTCAGGGGCAGTTGGGTGTACCTAATCACCGGAACGGATAGTAACCTACCGGAACGGACCCAAACGGACCCAGATTTCGACAGATATACATTAAAAACTCTTGTAGAAGTCACCTGTATACGTACATATACATCCAATGATT
>JAQQZY010000016.1:15717817-15747008 GCA_030068375.1 Ostorhinchus rueppellii | reverse complement strand
ATGTTCTTGGTTGGTTGTAACACAAACATAATTTCGTTGCTCTGAAATATTGTGCAATGACAATAAATGCATTCCATCTTCCACTATATTCACAAAATTTACTAGTTTTCAGTCAGACTTTGCTCCTCGGTATTTATGTTTCTGTTTCTCCTTCTTCGTCTTCTTCTGCTTTAAATGTTACACAGGGGCTACAGCGCCACCCCTTTCTACCGCCAGCTGCTGTTACAACCAATGGACAAGTCCACCCCGTTCTGACAGACACTTCGACTTTTGTCCTCTGTCGGCTCATGTAGGGGGAAAATGGCGGCGTGTCATGGCGGCGCTCACAAGCAGGTACCCGCTATGTATATTTAACTCTTTCATACACAATGGGCACTACAGTGGTCAGCTATTCTACAGCTGTAGTTTGTATATTCATGGGTTTTGTTGTTTTGGTTGCATATCAGCCAACACAGTGGACGCTCGTGCACCATCCCATAATACACTGACAGTCATACCATTGCTGACACATTACTGCTCTTGATAAACGTGTATGAATGTAAATCAATTGTTTGTTATCGGTATTAGGCTGTAATTTACAGGGGGTTTTTTTTAAACTTTTTTTTTTTTTGCATACTATCTCCATGAAAAGAGTAATGACTAGTATTAGCATATGTTAAAATGTAAGAAAACATTAGATTAGCAGCATTAAAAATGTTTTTATTTCATGAATTTCAAACAGTATATCATTAAATACATGTTTCTTTGCTTCAACAAATTGATCTTTTGACTGATCGGATACTATTTTAATAATTTTTAGTCAATAATTATATTAATTAATGTAAAGAACACTAAATCCTACAGACTGTACCTTTAAATTTGGAGAGGAAACTATTTCGGAATTGCCACATAAGAAGCGCTGGGTCTTTATGGGTTAAACTTAGAAGAGCGTATAAACTGCATAACCTATCTTGTCAATGTCTTGACAGTCCTGTGAAAGTGAAATAACTTATTATCCATAAAACAAGTATCATTAAATATTACTGATCTAAATCTAAACTTTATTGATATTCAGGGTTTGGCATATCAATAAAACACTGATGTCCTGCATCCAGCTTTTGATACAACATCAGTTCTCTCTCCAATCTAAAATGAGCTCTTAATGCAAACAAGGCCAAGTATAGGATGTTTTTTTAGAGGATGGTTTACAGTCTGACGGGATACAACACTGACAAGGTCTGAGGATGATTACTGGGACATGTGCTTGGATCAGAAACGTAGATTTAATGTTCATACTGGCTCAGTGGTTGACCTAAAATAGCTGCTTGTACATCCAGCCTTTTCATACAGAATGCCATGATGAGTAGACCACTTGTCACCAGTGCTGGATCTGACTGTGGAGTGATAAATTATACTGTTTCCAACAGAACATGGGGAAATTAGTTCAGTTTCAGTAAGATGTGACAGGCATTGGTTTTTATTTATTCTTTCATTTTCTTAAATGCTTTATCCCCAATAAGGTCATGGGGGTCAGTGGAGTCTATCCCAGCCACTTATGGGTGAAGGCGGCATACACCCTGGACATGTCACCAGTTCATCTCAGTGCTGAACATGTAGAGACAAACAATCACTCTCACATTCACACCTATGGGCAATTTAGGTTAACTGAATAACCTCTCAGTGCATGCCTTTGGATGGTGGGAGAGAACCCACACAGACACAAGGAGAACATGCCATTTCCACACAGAAAGAACCCACCATCATCTGGTGTTGGAATCAAACCCACCTTCTTGCTGTGAGGCATGAGTACTTTCCATTGCACCACCTGTGACTTCTTATTTATGTATACGTATAAAAAATAATCACCTTTTTATTAAAACTATGGTTGGACCAAAAATGGACTGAGGAAGTACATCCTAATCTCAGGATAGCTGATCATCTGTGGGAGGTTTTGGATAAATAAACCTGATCCATGGAGGCCCCACCTCTCTACTTCCAGAACTACAGGGACCTGCTGTTGATGTTTTGGACCGGATACCACAGAACATCTTCAGAGGTCTGGGGGAGTCTGTGCCTCAGGTCAGAGCTGTTTTTGTAGAAAAATGGGAACCTACACAGTATTCGACAGGTGGTAATAATGTTCTGCTACTATAGATGTTACGTTGGTTGAGATCTGATTGTTGTTCTTTAGATATTTTTGGTAGATACTTTACACTTTATATCAGGAATGAACAACAAGAACTGGAGATGTTCTGACCCAGTATTTGACCTTCACAATTTCTCCCTTGTCAAAGTTGCTCACATACTGCTCTTTTGCTCTTTCCAACATCAACTATAAGGGCTAAATATTAATTTGTTGTCTCATATGTCCCACCCATGGACAGGTCCCATTGTAATGAAATATTCAAAGTAATACCACTTAGGCTGTTAGAGGTCGTAATGTTATGGCTGATCAGTGTATATTGCTAGTTCTTGAAAGTAACTTTTATATTCATTGTTGTATGTTACTTTAAAAAAAAAAAAAAAAAAAATTCATGTGATATCAAATCAGGGTAGAACTTTAATGATTCCTTAACCCATAAAGACCCAAACAGCCACTGCTGACCTAAACTAACTAGTTAGGTAGATTGTGTAATACCTGTTGATCCACTAATACTACCAATACATGTAAATAATTAGTGTAAAATACAGTTATTATTCTTTTCATGGTCATCACATGTGACCTATTTGGACATTCAGAGGCTCCGTAGTAACCGTGGAAACATTGATTCACCAGTAAAACCCATGGAGTTGGATCAACGACAGTGGATGGAGACACTTGTTTTATAATATATTTTACAGAAAAAATTACATTTTCTTCAGTTTTGTCTGTTTCTGATGTAATAACCCTCAACTGTAATCTGATCTTTAATCAGCATTTATATGATTAGTGAATTAAATATAAGAAAAAATGTGATATTTACTGAAAAAACCCAAACTACAGAGGATAATATTACAAAAAAGGGTGATAAATCCTTTCAGTACCTTTGGGGCGAGTGCACTGTTGACCCCCTCTTCTGTGTTGTCCGCTGGTTGGCTGGGTCTTGGGGCCGTCTTTGCTGGCCCCTGGTCCTTGGAGGGGGTGAAGTTTTGATTTCATGGCTGTGTTCACCTCAGTCTTTTTGTCTTGTTCTCTTTGCTTCACTCTGATGCAGTCACTCTGTCACAGCAGATTCATGTGAACAGCGACTTGTGTGGATTTGGTACTGGGATTATTTGTGCTGTCGTTGTTTATGATATTGCGTTTTCTGTTCATATCGCTCTCATTTAACAGCTCTTATTTATTTTGTTTCATTGTTCAGTTTACTCAGTGCTGGTTCTAGTTATTGTTTCCATTATAATTATCTCCATGGTTGTTATTGTTGGTATTCTCTTGTGAGGGTCTTCACCACCTCCTTCTTCCTTTTTCTCCCCCCTTCACTCCTTCCTCCTCTTCTCTCCCTCTCTTCACCTCCCCCTGTCTCTTCATGTCATCGAAATATGCTTCATCAAAACTCATAATAATGACAGTAGAATATCATCGTATACTTTATGAAATTTCCCTTGGCAAAGCAAATTTGTTTAGCACCAAAATGCATCCAGACTACCATTCTGCTGTTATGATGCTGGACAAGACAAGTTAAAAAAAAAAAAAAGAAAAAGAAAGGTTCAGTACAGAGAAAAATTCATTTGGGAATGGCTACAAAAGTAACACTGGTTCTTTATGTTAGTCAAGATGTCTGATAAATAATGTTTGAAAGAAAGAGAGTTTAAATACAGCATGAAAATCACAAAAAAGTAAAGAGTGCAAAGGGCTGAAATTGCTTTATTCTAAAGGGAAACAAGCCAAAACGTTGCTGACATTTGATGACATCACTTTCAAGACTCTGCATTTTGGTCTTTGAGGATCGTATTCATGTGGAGAGAGCGTGCCCCTCTGTCCTGTGAAGACGGATCAGTGTAAATATTTTCAGACCAGTAGGAGGGATGCAGAACACCTCCTGACAGCTATCTGGTCATCGGTTGATGTTTTACATCGCTGCATCCTGTCCCAACTGTATGAAGTCACGTCATCGTATCCTGCTCCAAGGACTGGATCTCTGCTGTGAGGCATGATGTTAATTGTACACTTCTTCTCTTACAGTCTGATTGCATGAATACAGTTGTCCTGGTCCAGACCACTTCAGAGGACAGACGGTTTTAGTGTGGCACAAACAACTAAATCTTTCCTCAGTCCTGCCATGAAATCAGTCTCATATATTTACAAGTGGTTGGTAACTTAATCAATACAAGATGACACATGTGACATCTCCACACTGTGTTTGTTGCATGTCATTCTTTACTCTTGCTAGGTTAAACTGACAAGCAGCTGCATCGGCGTGTCTAATGTAGTCGGTGAGAAATGCTAACAAGAAGCGCTGCGTGTTGCCACAAGACGTTTGATTTCTGCATCATTTGGCTTGTATGCTGTAAAACCTCACTGGGCTCCAAGCACTGGAAAATAAGGCTGAAAAAAGTCAACTCTAATAGAAGCAGATGGCGGACTTTGTCAAAAGCTGGAGATGACTTATTCCAATAAAATATTTCACAGCTGCATGGGAGCATTTAAAAGGAACCCAAAAGGGACGAATAAACATGTAAACTGGTTAAAATTTGAATCCTCCGCAAGTAATTTACAGGTCCATTCGCACCGACAGAATCATTTCGCTAAAACCCTCAAGCATTTTCTCATGTCCACAAAGATCCCCTTAAGTACGTATGTCACCCCATTAGCCCTCTACTCCCAACAAAAAAGTAACTGAGACCACCCACATTTCGCAAACATTGATAAGACCTTTTGTGTGATGAGCAGAGGAATCAAAACACTCATTGGCCTTTAACCGGTGGTCTCCACAGCTGTGCTCTACATGTGCTACTCCCTGCAAAAAGAGGGCAGATATCTGAACCGGGTGGAGAATTGGGAAACTTTCCTGTCTTGCAAAGAAGAAAACTCAGAATATAAGGAAAATCGAGGCTAGGTGCCAGTGAGATAAATGGGCTAAAAACGGTCTAATAAGCCATTTATAACTTGGCTCGTCAGTCTTTGGACTCTTATTCTAAACAAAGCATTCTCAAAGTGTCATTGGAGGGTTGTGATGTATATTGGAGTTGGATTGTGATTCTATCTATAAAACACACTGCAGAGTTCCTTGTTTTGATTCCCGTCTGGGGGACATTTTGATGACAGGTACCAGGGCAAACAAGGACAAGGATTTTTAACGGGAATAATTTACAACCAGAGCGTCGTTTTTTACAAGTTCAGCTGGAGAACTGTTGGCTCTCGTCTCCACATATTCAAAGGGGAGTGCTGCTCCGCTGTTTCTTTTGGCATCGCTCTCAGTGGAAACCTACTGTCTGCATGCTGACTGAATATTTGCCCTTTGAGGAGTCAACCCCCCCTTCAAGTTCAAAAGGACTACTTCATTCCTTCCTCAGGTTTTGGTTGGCAAGTCAAGAATCAAAGCCATGGCGTTCTAATGGGTGGCTGCCTCAAGCTAAGCATTTATATACATTTGCGTCTGGTTCCCTTTGTTTAGTGATTCCCTCTTTTAAGCAGAATGAAGTCAAGATGAGATTAGGAGTTTAGATCCAGATTAGGATGTTGCAAATGCAGGAAGCCCATTTCTTCAAATGATTTTACTGACTTCTGATGTTATCCAGCAAAGTCTTTACCAATAAATTATTCCACCATATTTTATTGGAGAGTTGGAGTATCATATACTGTACTTTATATGGTTCGGGGGCTTGTGGAGGCTGCCAAAGTAAAAAATCAATGCAGTAAAATGTCAGAAAATCAGAACCAAACTATTGTGAGCCTCAAAGCGCAATTCAGCTCTCAGAGAAAGTCGACATACATACTTGATATTATTTATTTAATATGTGGTATGGAATCTGCTCTTCAAAAAGATAAGCCAGGTGGGGGTCATGTGTGAGGAGACGCCTGGATTAAAATCTTACAGATGCACCTTAAATCTGTCCATACCTTAATGCATGTGCATATCAGCTGATGAAATACACCTTTCAGTTCTATGAGGGCATGTCTACAGTCTCTAAATGTACGGCATTCATTATGGAGATTGACATAATGCAAAGCAGGCTGCATCATGAGCCTAGAACTATAATATATTGTCATGAAAATACCAAAACCTTCCGCATCTTTGCATTCCACTGCATGTCATTTCAATTATTCAGCTGACAACCCAGCACTTCTAGTGTTTTAAATAGCACAGTGAAAAGTCCAAGTACAATGCCACTTTTCAGTCGCTTCTAATTATATTTCAATACCAGCCTCCTTTGATGCCCATTCATGGCTCATTTCTGCGACGGCACAGACTCCTTATAAAAGCCATGACCTCACCATAAATCCCAATGTTTGATTAATGGTGTGAAGTGAAGTATAAACTGTTTAACAAAGATACAAGAAAAATGTCTCCCAGCGTTCTTTAAAGTTTTACTCAGTTAAGCAGCTCCTCTGTAAATCAAAACCCGGTGAATGGCGGCGCGCTGTTTGGCTCGCTTTGAACGCCAGTCCGCATTTTGATGAGCCAACGCTGATATCGAGTCTCACAGATGATATGAATTTGCAGGTTTTATACTGCGACAGCGTGAGAAGCTTTGGAAGAGTTTTGTGTCAGGATATCAAAGCATTTAAAGAAATTAAAGTATCAAAATATTTTCATATTAAAGTCTTATTTCACATTTATGGAGCACACTGGAACACTCAGACGTAGTTCTCCAAGATGAATATTTGACTGGTGGCTCAACCTTGATGCACACGTGCTACCTTTATTTTATTATAATGTATTGAAATGACAGTTCTGGCCCCAATATGGGAATTTTACGCTACATAAGACCACCAATAGAACTGCCACTGCTCTGAACCCTTCGTTTGCCGTTGAAAAGGGACAACTGGAGATAAAACAGAGAGTTTATGAAAATCTGTGGCGACCGCAGACTCTGGAACAACCCACTTGAAACTAATACCACAAAGTGATTGCAGATGCATCCTGGACTGTCAACAAACTTGAAGAAATCAGCAGACAGAAACCAGACAGGGTGACAGTGAGGATGGTATCGTGCATCAGTTTTGTGGGGTTTTTTTTTTCATCTTTAAAGGAAAATGTGATGTGACATAGCAGAAATATGGTGACTTCAGCATCATCTTGAACGCTGGCATTACAGCAGAAATCAGAGCCTGATGGAGGGGAATAGTGTGAGCGGTGTATCAGTTATAACAGGTGTGAACATATTTTTAACCAGACCAGCATGTCTCACAGTTTTGCTTCTGGTGGATTTATAAACAAAGTCTCCAAAGGTTTCCACTGATACTGTAGGTTTGGATTTGATTATGTTCTGATAAAGGTTAATGCATTGCAAAAGGGGGATTTATAAGCCCATGTAAAAGTTTTTACTGTATTTCAGCTGCCCCATTTAAGCTTCAAGTCTTCTGCTTTAGAATAAACAATGATGTAGTTTGTCCACATGAGCAGATAAAGGCTTAAAAGTAAATAATTCTTCCATATCAGCTCTCTCTGGTGATCTTGACCTTGGCGTTTCATCTTCAGTTGCTCTGGCATTTTTGTTGAACTCCTCCTCAGTCATCCTTTCCCTTCATCAAAATTTACTGAATGGCGTCACTCGTTCCTTACCTCATCCGTCTCCTGTTTCCCCATTAGATATGGATAAAAATCTGGGATTTTTCTCCGCCTGGTATCGTTTCTTATCTCACTTGCATTGTTTCCTCATGAAATCCATGCATATTAAACTTGATAGGACCGAAGCCAACTATGCCCTTTTTTTCTGCTTAAGTAAAAGTCTGTGGAGCAGTTCACATGCTGGAATAGTTAGGCGTTACGGACTATTTGTTTTCGCACTCCAAACCATTCTCTTCCTGTCATGAACTGACACCCTGGAAGACTCGAAATATGTTCGACTGTCAAAATAAATAAAGGCTCAAACTTCAAAGTGTATTCCTTTGGGTCTAATGTCAGGAGGAGCCGTGACCTGTTTCTCCCAAAAGAAGTTCTGACCAAATTCTCCTAGAGCGTAAAACTATCTCCCATAATGGTTCATCCACATTATCTAATAATCCTTTGCGTGTATGCATATAGAGACGACAGGAGAATAGAACAATGTCTACATTTTCAGTAGTTTTATTGAAAAATGCCTCTTCTGTTTCAGAAATAAATAAGAAAATAAGGCTGTGTGGAATTCACAAAATGTGCAGTTAAAACATGAGAAAAGCAAATCTACGTCAATAGTCTTGCAACCAAATCCAACTGCACTGATAGAAAACAACAATTATATTCTGACTTAGAACTCCTCAGTAAATATACAACACAAACATGCAATTCCACCTTTGGTAACAGAAGATATCAAAACAAAACAATACGTTTGATCTGTTACAATAAGTCAGATTAGCATTTGGTTTACAGGCCTTATACAACATTGGACAACTCTTTGGTAAATCTTTGATATTTCAATAAACCTTTTTGTTGGGGGGTGGGGTGGGGTGGGATATCTGAAACAGTTTTCCATACTGAAATCTGACATAGACAAAGACAACATTGGGTGGTCCAAAAACATACATACTGTACTTCCTTTGACACACTTTCTGCTGGTTTTCACATGATTAGTGCAGTACACAAATGAAGTCTGATAAACACTTGCAGTTATATTACAAGCAGACACTTAAGGGAACACTTAGCAAGCACACAGGTTTGTAATGAAGGAACATGTAGTTTTGTATTAAACTTGCTAAACTTTCTCATGTCAAAAAAATATATATGTTCAATATAGCCAGGGGTATCAAACCCATAGGTACTAAGTCTGGTTCTGATATCACTTCATCCTCACATATGTGATCATTGAAGTTATTTCAACATTACACTTTCTGAGAACTCCTCACTGTAGCTATGATGCTAGGTTTTCTGTATTGTCTTGTGGTAGCGATCTCTTTCTTCGTTGGGTTCCTGTGTAACCAGGTGATTGTATTGTCTCAAACTCTCCAGCTGGCTCCACAGGTATAGACACTACCTCAGGTCCAGGCTGGTAGCGGTCAGCTAGAAAATATTCGGGATGGCCAATCAAAAAAAAATTGCTTTTTCTACAACTTCTCACATGCACAAATTAAATTATATTGCACTATGGACTTCGGAAAAATGCCCTGTGTCAAACCACCGCTTCTTGCTTTCTCCTCTTTTTTGGTTTTGAATGAAACATACAAAATACTAAGGAAAAAAAAAAGCTAAATGAAAACTGCTTCAAAATGCTGTGATGACATTTACAATCAAGCTACTGGATAATAAAACATAGCAAAAATAACCAGGTGATGCTACAAATGACATGGAAATGGCAAGAGACCAACATTTAGCACTGATATGGCAAACATACACATAAAACACAATGATTAAAAGTACATATGAACATGCTTCAGTCTGAATCAGAGCTGTTTAGGTCACTTAAGGCGTCATAAACAGAGGTTATGCTGGTGGTAAGTAAGCAGAAGGTTATGAGGCACAAGCTCAATACAGATGTTAACTTGATTTTTTTAGTGAAATGTCCTGGTTCATACATCATTTACAAGGCACAAAACATTAGTTTTATTTACACATATCACCTCTACATTAACATTGCTTTCAGTTATGAGATCCTCTTTGTTAGTAGTTGTTTTGGGTTGTATTTGTACATGCTCCTTCCTTCGTAGAAATGCTGTCTCTGTTTTTTTTCCCCCAACGGTTTGCGGTTCAAGATACAAACAGGCCAGCAGGTTGCCATCACTGTAGCTTGTAGCTGTGAGATGATGTTAGTGCCAGTCTGCTCCGGTCTGTTTTTTTGTTACTTTTTTGGCTTTCATAATATTTTAATGTTCAATAATTATGTCCATGGTGATTATCCTTACGCGCCCAATTGCAAATGGGCAAACATCTCAGAAACAGGACTTCAAAGTGTAAGCGGCACAGGTGACTTAGAACGTTTACTATGCCAAACCTGGAAATAGTTAAGAAAGGGTGTGAGTTTTCTCTGTGGAACAAAGTTATTAGCATCTTTGATTCAATGTAAGTAACCATACACATCTAGCTAGAATGCTTTCCATGCCAGTTTCAAAATTATACAACAAATGTATGGAGGTATAGGATTATAGTGGCTCTCAACTGAGCTCCTTACAAAAATATTTTTGGATTTTACAAGGATAAATGTTTTGGTACACATACATCCATATCTCCATACATTAATAAAGAAAGAAGTAGCGCACTGAGTTGCAAATGAAATTAGTGTGCATACATTTAGTCTCTTATCTACTGTTGTGCCATGCAGGGCCTAGATGGTGTTGGTCGTACCTGTGTATCCTTGTCCATTGTAAGGAATGCCAACACACTGAGAGGAATCGCAGTATCCAGGAGGTCCTGGTGGTCCCCTCACCCCCGGGGTACCCTGGCGACCTGGAGGGCCACGAGCCCCAGAAGAACCAGAAGGTCCTGGGGGTCCTGTTCTCGACTCGCCTGGTGGCCCTGCAAAAAAAAAAAAAAAAACAGGGAGAGAAAACTCATTGACATCACCCGTAAATCTTTTGTGGAAATGGTGGGGGCAACACGGGGCTATAGCACTGCAATTTAAATGTTTCAATGGCTCAATTAAAAAGCTTGACCAAAAAAGAATGCTATAGTCTGGGGCTGTGGAGTTACCCCCCCCCCCCGGCCTCGTCTGTCTAGACGGTTAAAATTCAGGATGGAATTTCCCCCGTCTCTCCTTCTTTCTCTTTCTCTCTCTGTTTTAAGTGAGCCCATGTGTTGTCAATGAAGCCACCAAAGAAAACTCATTGTACAACAATCTGATTCTCCCACACACAAACACACACACACACACACACAACAGTGAATCATCAGCATGGACTTCCTCCCACTGGTTTTTCTCACTTCATTCACAGAAACAGACATATCAGTGTTTGGTCCTGTGGGACTGACATCAATAGAAGGTTCAGGCTGTTTTGTAATTGTAATTCCCAAGGGAAAGGGGATCTTACCAAGTGGTTTAGAGGTTTACAGAAAACTTAGCATATCTAAACTGTGACTGTAGAAAAAGCTTTCTGAAACATATCAGCCAAATGACAATTAAATAGTTCTTTTTGGAAGTGAATCCTCTTGATCTTGACTTCCTTATTTAAAATTGCTTAAAGTCTAAAACAGCAAAATTCCTCCTTCATGATTGATTTCAGTACATCCCATTAAAAGTATAACTTTTCATATGTGCACAATGTTTGGAAAAACTGAACATACACATGATATAAATCTTTAAGCAAGGAAAGAATTGGGAATATGTTTGGGCTCTTTCCAAAGAATTTATGCAGTGCAGCTGCCTAAATGAAGGTGTCTGACACACATATACTGTAGGTAAACTCTGGAATGTGTCATTTTAATTGGACTAATGGGAATACTCTGAGTCCTAAAAAAGGTTAAAAGAAAGGGTGAAAAGTTGTCACTATGAACGTTGGATTTAGTGTTCGATTAAGTTGTAAGAGAACAGTGGGAGCTGCAGACAGTCTGCAGCTGCTGGAAAACAAGGTTGAACAGAGGAATCGAAGTTGTTTGCTTATGTTTAATGTTATGAGAGACACAAACAGGTCTCGACATTTGGCTTTGCTTTATTTCAGAATTGTTTTCAACAAACAAATCACAATAGAATCTACATAAAATGAGTATTTTTATTTAGAAAAATGCTAATTATGTTACCTGGTGGCCCAGTTGCACCTCTTTGTCCTCTGGTACCGACTCCTGAAGGTCCCCTCTCACCCTTTTCTCCTGGCAAACCTACAACCCCCGAGAAAAGAGAAATCACTGGGAGCTCATATCTGAATTCATGACTAGATCATATAATGTGTTGTTTTGCACATTCAGATAATCAGTACATATAATATACCTCTTTCTCCTTGATTTCCAGGTAAACCTGGGCTTCCTGGGAAACCAGTTCGACCAGGCTGTCCAGGCTCTCCTCTGCTACCCTGGTTGCCAGGAGGGCCAGGAGGACCAGGTGGCCCTGGAGAGTTGCTACGGTATCCAGAAGGAATCTGGTTGAGCATCATGTCAATTCTGCTCATTTGACCTGCAGGAGAAGATTAAGAATAATGTGACTTTGAAGACATTTATACTTAAAGTGAAACCGTTTGAAGTTTAAGGAGTCATTGCTCACTGTTCACAAGCTGTTCACAAACTTGTCTGGCAATGGATCGCATCATATTTTGAGAAGCAAAGTCTCCCTGGAAAAAAAAAACATTGTCATGAAGTGATGGCATTGTTCTTTGATTGATGACTAGTGTGTGATTATTTCATAAAATGATACACACCCTCTCTCCCTTCTCTCCTTTAAGGCCAACGGGTCCCTGTGAACAAGAGTAACGTACTGGTAAGCAGATATCCAGATGCACTGAATATGTATAATAAGTCTGATTTATTCCTAACAGGCATTGCCATTGTCCTTGAGCTTTATATTGCCATGTGCCATATTTGTGTCCTGTTTGTCATTACATACTGGGTTTCCTGGTTCTCCTGGTTTCCCTGGTTTTCCAGTAATTCCGGGTACACCAGGATTTCCAGGGCTTCCCTGAAAAAAGGAAAAAGTACAGAAATAGTGGTGTTTACCTTGCATTACTACCCAGTAAACATAATTGTAACGTTTAACTCCTGCTCCCTGTTAACGGTTGTGTAACAGGCTTTAAGTTGGGATTTATACTGACATCTGTAGTGCATGTGGCACAATCTGCCAAGATCACTAAAGAGGAGATGGAAACACACGCATACATGCCCAACAGCTACACACAGCCACAGTTAATGACTCCTGGAGCAGTCAGGACAGTATAGTGCATGTAAATTCTATACTGGCGTGAGGCCTGTTGGCATGATGGCTGAATTAAGTAGATTCAGACCTTCCCAAACCACAGAAAAAGAAAATTAGATGCATGGGGGCACCATCCTCAGAACAGTGGAAGGGTATAGAGACTATAGTCTGCTTTCTTTTACAACAGAGTGCAACTGGGGACTCAGAGGAGTAATTATCATAGATACATCAGGAAATAAGGAACGCTCCAAGGGATAGTCGTTGGACTTTTTCCTGTACAACACAAAGACGAAGACACAAAGACATACTCACCATGGGCCCTGGTGGACCTCTGGGTCCAGATGAGCCCTCCTTTCCTGGTGGTCCCTATGGCAGAAACAACATACAATCACAAATGGGCTACAACACACAGGGGTCCCTGTCCATGCAATACATCAGTGTCATGACTATATTGGTTTTAGCCTTGAGTTTGTCATTTTAGATGTCAGTGCGGAGTAACGGTTCAGTTACGTTGCCTGATGCAAGTGAGAGGATGCAGTGAAAGTGCAAAAAAATGCACAACTTTACTGCATGTACTGAGCTAAGTGGATGATTACATGCAAACATGAGTTTACGTGTTAGACACATTTGTAGTCTTTGAACACAGTGTGGACACTAAACAGGTCTGGAGGAAGGTCTTACCCGCGCTCCGCTTGGTCCAACAGGGCCCAGAGGACCACGTGGCCCAGGAGCACCCTGGGAAAAAAGCAGACACACTTAATCAAACGCTAATGATGAGGAACAGTACATTTATTCAGCTCCCTAAAGTGACTATTGAACAAGAATCTACAGGAGTTTCCCATTTATTTAGCCAAAGATAATATCATGTTACTACTCATAAATGTAACAATATCCCACTTGACTGTTGGCACATTTTGTCTATGAAGCTGCACAGACAGCAGTGTCATAGTAACCTTTATTGTATAAACTTAGCAGTTTAAAATGGTGCCAATAAGCTGAGAGGACGTTCATCTGAATTATCTCACTGTACTCAGAGGCCAGAATAACCAGTGCTCTCTGCAGCTGGATAGTGGGAGGTGGTTGAATGACCTCAGCTGGGTGAATAAATGGGTGTTCAGCCAGAAAATGTAATGTCAGCCAACTCAAAAATGCCCTGCCCCTCCATAAGAAAGTTCCATGTAAAATAAATTCTACAAACTCATCCTTACTAAAGCCTTAATACTGCTAATACGGAAAGCCTCCAAGAACTGTAACTTTGAGGGTTATGTAAATGATTTTATTTGACTTCTGTTTCATTTGAGAAGTCCCCACAATGACATCTACTGTAACTGAAAGACAGTTACACTTTTAACAGACGTCTTTACCAATGTAAAATCATTTTCAATTATGAGGCTGGAGGAGAATACTTTCCAATCCTCATTTCCCTCCTGGTAACATGAGTCTACGCTTCGTAACAATTTAACTGCATCACTGGCCTTCTACTGTTTGTCAATCAACCGGCTGATCTGTGAGTGTGGGACTCCCTGAGGATGGCATGGTAAACCTCCCACTTTGAATGTGGTTTCAATCTAGCCATGTGGACTGAATTCAGGCTCCAGTAGCAACGCTGCTCTCTATGGATAGTCTCCCGTTTCCTGTTCATAAACCACAAAATGAGAGGGGGAGTACTTACTTGCAGACCAGCCAGGCCTGGGTCTCCAGGATCTCCCTTTGGTCCCTGTCGACCCTGAAGGCGGAGGAGGAAAATTTAAGTTTGCAAGTAGGCTTTCTTTCATACTTTTAGTCTGTAATTGTGATTGATTTCATTGTTTTGACATCTGCAGGTAAGATAATAAAGAAGCCCTTTAGCTGTTGGCTTGAATCTGTTTTGACTACAGTTGTAAATCCACCCCACTGGTGGATCTGTAACAGAGCATATACCACAAATCCCACACATTTCACATAAACTGCAAATTCATATCAGCAAGAGCACTAATCATAAGTGATAGCATCTGTCATATAAATTAGACTCCCCTTACTGCTGATAGTGAGACTATTTTCTCCCTAGACAGAGTTTTACTGAATACTTACAGGTTCTCCAGGTAGGGAAAGTCCATTAGGGCCTTGTGGACCTGGTGGTCCCATTGCGCCTGGAAGTCCTGGCTCACCTCGTGGACCCAAAGGACCCTAACCCATTATCCAGACAAAAACCAAAGCTGTTATTAGCTATAGTCTAAAAGAACCTACCAGGCCTTTTTCAGCCTTGAAAAAATGAGACGATGTACATTAACGGCATTAGGAAATGGCCTTTTAAGATACTCAACAAAGGCCCCTTTGAAATCAAGCTGAGGAAAAATACACAGCAGTATGTGATAACCAAATTCAGATGTGTGCAATTTTCATTGTCTTGTGGTGAACCCTAACATATGCCTGTGTTATAAAGTATGGAAATGGCAACGAGGCTACGCATTATTATCAGATTATTAAGCTTTATTATTATTTAAGCAAGCTTCGCTGACTATAAAACAGCCCTTTGTGTAGTGTTTCACTTTCTGTCAACACTGTTACAAATACAAATTAAGAACATTTCTAAGACGCTTAAAATAATGAATGGTTTGACTCACAGCAGTGCCTGGGTCTCCTCTATCTCCTCGTGGTCCCTTAGAACCTGGGCTACCCTGGAAAAGTAAGAAATACAGAGTAAGTGTAACAACAGGAGCCAATTCAAAAGCCTTAAAACCCAAAGCCATGCAAAAGCCTCACTGGGGCTCAGAGTTTTACCAAGCACACATATTCCAGACTTCTCTTCAAGACTTTAACTGTTGTTTTTCCGACAGACATTTATCTTTTGACACCTCTCCCTGAGCCCAAATGTCTTCACATGCTACTAGTCTCATCCTCAACTGCTCTTTCCAAAGGGGGAAAAAAAATACCACCTCTACTGCTAAAGACATCCTCAGTCTATTTAGTTTCAAGCTGTAGAGCAGGTAAATGTCAAGTAGCAGTATTTATAACTGTGTGTAACAGCATGGGTCAGCAGAAAAGAATATGGCATTATTATTAAAACATACATGACTTCTGAGGAAAACAGTTTAGTAAGTGAAGACAGACAAAAGAGGAGGAGGTGAAGACAGATGAGGAGGGATAATGGTGTATTTACTGAAGGTCCAGGAGGTCCCTGAGGGCCGATACTGTCCTGTGTGCATGTGCAAGAGTGGGGAAGAGATGGACACTTGGCCTCGTCTCTCTGAAAAGGAAGAAAGACGATACAGGCATTAGCAAAAAGAAACAGAAACTCACAAGAAGTCTTCCTATAGTCTATTTCACACCCTCTGATAATTGAGACCATGTTTTAGCATTCCATACAATTCAAGAGACAAAGAAGAACATCCTTGATATACATTTTTGACAGCACTCTGGCAATCTGTTCATTTTGGTTGTAAGTACTTAAAGGTTATGACGGAACAGTGGCTCATTCTGAAATCTGACCGGATTCAGTAACATTGGTGTGTGTAAGGGACACTCTGAAACAGCTGCAAACCTTTTGCATTTTTTTAAAATGAGTATGCAACATAATGAGTTATATAACACTGCAATCATTGACATATTAATACTGGATGCAAATTACAGAAAAATTACTCGTAATTGGCTAATGTGCATGCATCCGGTATTTCCCATACTGTATCAAAATAAATATGATTTACAGTCGCCTTCATGATCCAAAGGAGAGCTTGTTTTCATGTATTTGGGAGGTCACACTGGCAACACTCAAATTAGCAAAATTACACAGAATACAAGGTTCTATTCAGTTCAGTTTAGACACTTGCTTTCTGAGCAGCTAGCCAGCCTAGCATTTTACATTTCAGACGTATAGTTGTTGACTGTTACACTGGAAGAATCTATGACTGTACACAGAATTAAGAACCTACAATTTGAAGATGGATGGTTGTAGAATGTTTAAGAATGTAAGCAATATCTCAAAACATCTCTCCTCGTAGCCAAAGAGTTCACATATGTCCTTTGGATTTAACTTTGGGGCTGAAATCCTCAGACAGATGCTAAAATGACACTTGTTCTTACCGTGGCAGGCAGGTCGCAGCATTTATCTCTGCTGATCCAACTCAAGCTACAGACAATATCAAACATCTGGAGCTGGAACTACACAACAGAACAAGGGAGAAAAAAACATTGAGCAGCATTACAAAAGACTTCATGATAAAAAAAAGAGCACATTGTGCAAAAACAGACAACAATGAGATCCTAAGAGAAACATAAAGATACGGGCTTTCATCCTTCCAATAGTCACTGAGAGCACTTTAAATTTAATTGTGCATCCACGCACAAGAGGTTTTGGGTATTCATTCTTTGGAAAGTTGTGAGATGCTCTTCCAAATGTGTTTTTCCAATCCTTCAAGATTTTAACAAGTTTGAGTTCTTTTCACTTACTGTTGCAGACTGCCTCTTTCCGCCTCCAGACTTGCCCAGCTTGCCAAGCACTTCATAACCATCCACTGTGATGTTGTTGGCCTCTTTGATGGGCTTCTCTGCCACTTCTTGGCAGTCAATATTGAGCTTAACTTTTTCTGGAGAGATGCTGATGTGGAGCTACAGGAGAGAGAGATAATGAAGAGGGGGCAATATTAACAAAACATTCTTGTCTTCTCAAAACTTTGCAGCTGCCAGCTTTGTTGCAACACAATTATTTGGCAAAGACTACTGAGAGCATTAGAGATTTTGAAAAGCTGGGTTTGGCAATCAGTTCTTGTTGGAAAGGGCATGATTGCATTTTAAATAAAAAAGGAAAGTGTAACCATAAGGGTAGGAACAATGTAACTGAACCTTTGTGAACCATGTTGTCAGAAGCTTAGAAAGATGCTGATACTGTATTGCACATGATTTCAGGGAAAATTCAGGGTATTGTTTAGTTTTTGCAGAGTCAGTTAATCACAGATTCTGATATTACCCTAAAGTGGTTACTGATTTGGCAGACATAAGCTATCTGATGCCTCTACAGATGAATGGATCGTAAAAAGGGAAACACACAATGGTTGGCATTTCCCTAAAGCTGTAGTGTGTGATTGTATAACAACAGAGAATGACAAAGTGCCAGGTTTTATAGTTTCCTGTGTAAAGAGCCTTGCTCCACATCTTGAAACGATATCATTTGCGGTGTGCCATCAAAAGTGCTACACTTTCCATACTTTTCCTTCACAGTTGCAAATTTTCCCCTGCTCAACCATCAGACAAGCTTTTCTTTATGTCAGGAAAAAGCAAGCTACCATTCTTTCTACAAAGCCATACCAACCACAGTGCGAGCCATAGTTCTTGGCAACCAATCACAAAATTACAGTTGACTTCCTTGGCAACAGAATAAACTGTCTGGTGGACCGCAAGGGGAGAGGGTGTCATTTATCCCAGGATCCTGGCATGAATATATTATACCATGATGCTCTTGAGGGCCTACCAAAACAACTTTCGATGATATACTGGGATAGCAAATAATGAACATGTATATATTACCTCACTAACCAATAAGTAAACACAATTTAAAAAAAAAAAAAAAAAAAGTCTTCAGTTGCTGGAAAATAAGCTTTAAAGAAAACGAACGTTCTAGTGACCAGTGCTCTCGCAGTTGATGGGTCTTGCCGTTAAGCGATCCAGTCTTACTGAGGTGAAGTGTTGACAGATGAACAATTTTCATTCATCAATTGTTAACAGAGAGGGTTTCACTGTGCTTCCCTGTGTCAACACTCGACAGTCAGAGGACATATGGTAAGACTTCAGACTGACACCGTCTCTGCTCCAGTACAGTTGATATATTTCCATGATTCCTATCAGATTAGATTTTATTGTTCTTGGCTTCATGTTGAGTGTTTCTCCATTTTTCATAATCCTGAACCTTGAAAACTTCACAGCCTTCATTTTGTCCGTGCGCTAATGAGCAGGTGGTGTGACTCTTCTCTGTAAAAATGCATCGGAGGTTGAAGTTGGCTTTCGTTGAATCAAATCCTGTATGCCGGTGTTAAAATGTATGATCTGAATTCCACTGTTGAACCAGTCAGTTTCATTTTATTTCACCTAATCCAGTTTTTGTGAGCAGACAATTCCGAAAACTTGATATGCACTAAACACAGAGAATAATTGTGTCAATATTAGGATGTGTTTTCTCATTTTTCCAGTCTGTTTTTTTAGCTAAGTAACAAAAAGAAGATGTCTACCAATCTACAAAAATAAATTATAATAGAAAAAAATGAGTACAAGAGTGTTCATTAGGCCTGTAAAGAACCCAAAGCCAGGAACATGGAGTGTTTTGGCTTTGTCGAGACCTCTATTCACCTCCCTGTCGCTCTTAATTATAGTATGCATATATTGGCATGGCTATCCTAGCCAGGTCCTGGAAAGGAAAGTTTGAAGGACTTGGTGCAAGATTTCAAAAAGAACAATGAAGTTAATGTGTTTCTCAGCGTGGAGTACGTTGCGTTGCGTGGCTCGTTGCAACTTACACACACACACTTAGACCAGTGAAAATCTGAACACATGAATAGTCACTATGATTTATGGAAAATGTCTTCTCCGCTTTGGTTTACAGGAAGGGTCCCTCTATGGTATCCCACCCTCTGAGTGTGGGAGGAGGTTCCCAAGTGGGCAAGTGAGTGGCTACCATCTGCTAAAGTCATCTCTGAGAGCTTTCACACATGTTCAGCTAGTGTTAGACCATTAACCTCTTCAGCATGTGTTAACCTTTATTAATTAGCTCGAAAACAAAGTTAGATGTGAACCAACACTGTGGCACATTAAGTACTTTTAACAACAATCAGTAGCTCCAACCGATTCCCCACTTCCTACTTAATGGATGATAGCGGCAACTTAAACAGCGACTGACTTTCTGCTGCATAGTTTTGTTTTTCTTCACACATGGAGTTCTGGGGAATAGCCCCAACTGCCATTTAAGCCTCATCATTGGTCACTTTGGTTTCAGTGAAGACACACAATAACACACACACACACACATATTGAGGGTACTGTATAATAGCCCTGGACAAAGTGTTGGGAAACCACTGACAACATGTAAACACACACTACCACAGCAGTCGGCAGTGGCACTTACCCAGCAGACCAGTAAATAAGCAGCTAGGTAGACCGCTGCAGACTCACCAACTCATGGAACAGCAGCTACAGCGCCACAAAGTAGCCACTCACTGTACATTCAGACTACAGTCTCCACCATGGCCACAGACTCAGAGAACACACACATTCACATTCATGTACAAATCAGGCCACTGTCCAACTGGAACAGCACAGTGATGTCATTTTTCTAATCCGCTCCTGACCCAACATTTTCCAAGGTCCCATTCATTCATGATGTTACCCTACAATTAGTTGTGTAGATGCAAAATGGTCAAATTGGAAAGCCATTTACAGTAGACTCTGATCTAAGAGCCAATATACTGTATCGCTCTCATCAGTCATTCAGTTCAAAAAACTGCACTTTGTAATATCAGGAAGTGGGCGAACTTTGATGTTGGATAAGACCCGTGGTACGCTGAAAAAAGTCAGTCATTTTGATTACCTTAGAGGGAGTAGGGATAAGAAGCTTGTGTACAAAATAGGGGGCAAACTGTCCTTGGCAAAATATTCAAATGCAATTGGACGTGACTCTGAGTACATTGGAACCAGTCGTTTTTTCCCTCCAGTGATGAATCTAGCGAGTCATTCTAGGTCAGCATGAAAATACACTGTCCTTCATTGTTCTCTACACACTGCTGCAGAGGATGTTTTATATTTGCTGCTGCTTTGAGTTGGAAGTAAAGACAGTTGATGTCTCTTTTTAACTCTTGCTGTGGCCTCACGAGGCTCTGTGCTGCGTAACTGCGATCATAGTTGTTGGTTTGGCACATGGATCTAATGTGGGGGATTTAACCACTGAAGAGAAACAAAAGTTTGCAAAACAATAATACCACGGTGGGTGGTTATTTCAAATTGGAATTTATGTGATGATTTGGTTTGCGTTATTGAATCATTTGATTACGAGCTCCCCTTACGGAGCTCAACCTCCTGCATCAAAGATAGGACAGACGATGGCTTCGATCAGTTACAAATGCAAGCAAAAGATGGATTTGGACAATGGAGAGTGCTTGAAACTAGAGCCAAACTACCGTATTTCCTTGTGGGGTGACCTAGAGGCTTATGGATTAAGGATCCCCAGCACATCATTGTAACTAAATGGTCTGAGGCTGACCTTAGAGTTTTGTTACATTTCATCCCAAATCTGTTCTTCTCCTGTTATTTCCTATTATCTCTACCTACAGCTAATAAAGCTGAAAAGTTCTTTTAAGAAAATCCCTATAGTTTCACAGTCCTAATTCTGTCACTGTATTAATGAACCGATGGCATGACTCTTTTCTACAAAAATGCAGAAGTGTTCCCATGTTTTTTCTGGTATTTGTGAGCAGATATGAAAGCATTTGAAGCAGCTATGATATCTAAGAAAATGTCCAATGTGTTTTCTTTCACTCACAAACTACTGAGTGTTTGAAATCCTCCCTGACATTCAATTTCCTATTATGAAACAGCTTGAACAAAACATTTAAATATTTAAAAGAAATTAGATTAAACAGCTTGGCATGATGGTATGAAGTTCTCACTTCCAAACATGTGGAAGTCACTGAGTGCAACCATTTATCCAATTACAACCTAAACAAAAATAAAATTGAAGAGTGTCTTGGCTGATGATGTACATAGTGGCAGACTGGTTTGGAATTTTCTTAACAACTACCAGGTCAGTCTTGGGTCTTGATGTGGTCAGACCTCCGTGCGTAACTTTAACAGTTTGCACATTATTCTCTTAACCTCTCTTTAAAGTTATTTATAGCCTTCAGAATGCATTTATCAGATTTACTATGCATGTTCTGAAAAAACAAAGCTCAGTGTCAAACCAAGAAAAAGCCTGTTTTGACATTAGAGCTAAACTTTATGATGGATAGCAAGGAATCTATAGACTGGTAACAAGATACACTTACACAGCACTGGCTGTTTGTCAAATTTAAGAGTAGTTCAGCCAAATTAAATGAGGCATTAAAGTTAACACAAAGACAAGTGGAAGGGTTTGAAAACAGTATATGAGAAAGGAGGTTGAATGAATGAAACACTATTACACTACTGTGTGTAAATGGATATGGGAAGGATAATCAGGTGACCACAAAAGGTTCTCAAGCAGGCTAAAAGCTGGTGCCAAACTTCAATAACATCTACTCCTCTCCTTAAGAAGAGTGAGTTATGTTTACCTTGTGGAAGCTCCCATGGAAAACCCTCTTCACTTGCTCCTCATTAAATGAGGCTTTTTGGATCTCTCCTCTGGTGTCCTTGTTGTAGAACGTGATTGTTTTGCTGGAAGCTGAAAAGAGAAGATTCTTTGATGAATCCCTGACAGTGTGCTACAATGCAGTGGCACGCAAAGCTCAGACAAAACTATAGAGAACACATGGTTGTAGAGACAGCAGAGGGATAAAGAGAAAGCTAGGAGGGATTAGGTTCATGCCTGTAATTATTTGCATGTATTTACCACAAGTGTAAGAAGACATTTCTAAAAGATACTTATTTAAACGTGCAGGCTTTTTATTAAAAAAGTCAGAGTTGTGTATTGACATCTAGCAGTTTTTAGCGAGCTATCATATCATGCAAAATCAATTCACTAGGTCAATCTGTAATTCAGTTCAACTCTATAACATTTCTTGCTTGTTTTAATAAATAGAACTGTTGAAACTTGGCTCCTCATCTCCAGTCAGCCAATGAGGTAAAGTGAGCGGTGGCCGAGACCGTTAAACCAAAGGGGGAAAGCATGCAGTAATTGCGAGAAAAAAGTTTTATATTTTCCCTCTAAAGATATAAAATTGCAGGTCCAGCCCCTGAAGTTAGTAAATAAAAGCTGCACAGCTGTGCATATGCTCCATACGGTCCCTCCGGCTGAGGGAAAACTTACGGTTGACAGTGAGCCCAACCTCTGGGTTGTTGTTTTTGTCGGAAATCTGCCAGATATCAAAAGGTTCAGAGCCTGTGTCAGGGAGCATGCGGAAGAGCAGGATGATAGTGTAGGACGGGGGAAGACCTTCCGGATGGATTTCCCTGTTTGTGTACAAAAAATACATACGTGAGTCATGAGTCACAACTGCACCCTCAGTGCGGTCAGAATATTACGTCAGAAATTCAACAACAATAACGCTGCAACACAAAGATCATACATCTTGCATCAATGATATAGCATCCATATTGTCACATAGGCTTCAGAACCTGTAAATGATTGCCAGTTTTCCCCCTGGCCTTGCAAAAATTGCTCACATATTGAAAGTATTTTCTGTGCCGGTCTTTTGCTACAGTTCGAAGTGTTTCCATTTGTGCACATTAAGTCGATGGCTGCACCCAGGCACACAAAACACGCATCATTATAAACATATTAACAAAGTATGTTGAAGAGGTTTGGAGACCCGAGTGGTTCTGTAATTTCCTAACACCACTTAAATGGGACCTAATAAAGAGACAGAGCTCTTGACCTCAGAGTGTTGTGTGCTCCCACTGTCAAAAGGTGGGAGGAGGGTCCAGCTGAGGGACTTTTTAATCCTACAGCCATTTCTCTTTCTTTAACACCTCATACTCCACAAGCTGCAGCAATAAATAGGCCTGCGAGCTTAGCGCCACAGGGCAACAGGGAAACCCCTCTGACTACAAAGACGACTAAACATCATTATGAATAATGACTGTGGGCTGAGCAGGATTATGGTGCACAGGAGATAAGGCCAATAGGCTGGGAATATGCACATTGTGAGTCTCACACACCCTAAGTCTGACACACACAAACACTGTTTAGCCTTGTCTCTTACTTGGTGGGCTGATTTAAGAAGGCATCCTTGTGCAGCCTGTAGGCAATGAAGCTGTTGAAGGAGCCCGGCTCCATGGACACACCATTCATGCCAGCAAAATTTCGGTCTGTGATGTTGAAAGCCTCCAGCATCCTGAAGCCTTAAAGGGACAAAAACAGGAGCTGAGTGGAGGGCATTGAAAAAATAAATACTTATCTATCATACTATTGTACAGCATTCTAGTAATACTAACAACCTTTGTTAGGATTTGTCAATGTGTGTACTGTTTGCATGCTTACCAGGTGTGGTGAACCCATTGATGTAGATGAGGGGGCAAGCTGAAACAGGACAAGAAGTTGTAAGGGATGGAAAAACAGATTAAGGTTTAGAGAATGTGATTCATCTGTCTTTGTGCAGTCCACTTCCTGGCAGTAAATCATTTTAAATCTGAGTCAATGGGTGTGCTTCCTGTTACCTCTGCAGGTGCACTAATCAACCAACAGAGTTGTTACAAAATCAAAGTCAAAATAATGTTTTCCTCTTGGAACGGAGACATTTCTAACTAGAGGATAATTGTCTTTTAATGATATATCGTATTAATCTCTGTCTTACTGGAAGTGGCCGTTTCACAGATGAATGTGATCAGGTTGTCCTGGATCTTGGCAAAAGCGTCATAGTCATCTACCACGAACACATGTCTTTCACTGGGCTTGCTGCCAATAATCCTCAACTCTGTCATGTCCACATCAGCCACACCGACCACAAACACACTGTAGCCTGTAGAGAGAAAACACGCACACAAAAAACAAAGGCTATTGTTGAGCTTCCAATAACTACAAGCTGTTTCATCACTTTTGCAATTATTACAGAAGTTTATTAAATCTACCACAAATACTGGCTCTAATACTGACTATCAAACTTTGATTAGTTCTGGAACATACACCACAGTTTGCTCAAAATATACAGCAGAGTCTCCACATATGACAGTGATTAATAATTCCACACATACCAGCATGCTGCAGTTTTTCAGCGCTCTTTTTGACATCATCCTGAGAGCGTCCATCTGTGACCACCACCAGCACCTTTGGAACAGTCCTCCTCATGCCGCTGTCTGAGGTGAAAACCTTCTCATAGACGTGCTTCATTGCAATGCCTAAACAAAAGAAAGAGATGAAAGAGGAGGGAATCGGAGAGATCAGGCCAAAGCAACTCTGTAATCTTAGAGCACAATTAAACATTGTACTGGATATGTACAAACACCTCTTATTTGGCATACCTGTCTTGGTGTTTCCTCCTCTGTAGCGGACAGTCTGTAAAGCTGATAGCACTATGCCCTTGTCATGGTATGTGTTAAGCTTGAACTCAGTTTTGGCATCATCGCTGAACTGCACAAATGAGACCTATTACGAAAAAAAAAACAAGTATAATTAAGACAATACAGCACAAATACAAATGGAAAAAAAGACATAATAGAAATACACTTGTTAATCATTAGTGTTAATAGCAGTATTTAGCTTTATTCTGACCTGCATGCCATTAGGGCTGATGACATCAAAAGCTCCGGTCATGCTCGTAACAAACTGGATGACCTTGTTAAAGCTCTCATCTCCAATACTCCAGGAGCCGTCGATGAGGAAGACGAGGTCAGCTTTGGCGCCTTTGCACACTGTTGTGCGAGAACAGAGGCATATTAAGTTAATGTTCATTGATGGATATTAGCCTATAAACAGCCAAACTGCCACTAGTATCCAAAACCATCTACTGATGTAAAAGTTTAATACCTGTTTATCCACTAATCCTATCAATCAATGAAAATAATTGGTGGAAAAGCTTGTCAAATTTTTCTGGTCATCAGATATGACCCATGACGTTCAGAGGGTCCGTAGTTACTGTGGAAACACCCTCATCTTCTATAATATTGATTCACCAGTGAAAACCATAGAGTTGGATCAATGACACTGGAAAGACAGATTTGGTTTATGTTCATCATTTAATAGATTTGACTGAAAAAGTAATTTTTTCTCCAGTTTTCTCTGTTTCTGATATAATAACCTTTAACTTTAATCTGAGTTTTTATGAACATCTACACAATGACTGAATTAAATAGAAGAAATTATCAGAGTTTCACTGAAAAAATGCAGAAGATAATCTCATAAGAAATGGTGATAAATCACTTAAGAAAGGTTAAATAGAGGAAAAAATACATTTGCAAACTGCTACAAAAGTAGCACTGGGTCTTTAATGGTTAATGGCTGTTTCAATGAATGATGGTGTCGAAGGCCTGCTTACCATCTAATGCAGGGGGGACCGTGGCTGGAGGAGGAGGGGTAGGAGGCTCAGTGGGGACCTCAGTTGGTTTGACCACTACAAGACAAAACACACAAATATAGAAAGAACTGAAAATGCCAAAATATATGCCTGAGGAAAGCTGGAAGTGTCAGAGGATGCTGACTCCTATAATTATGACAAACTGTAATAGAAGGTGTTATCTTACATGTTCTCTCCTTGACACTGACTCCAGGGCCTTCAAGGTTGGGAGTTTGAGTGTAGACAGTGGCGTTGTACAGAGTGTCAGGGGTGAGGCCGTCAAAGCAGTAGCTGCTCTCGGAGCCTCTGACAGTAATCTCCTGAGCTCCACCCTTGGAGGCTAGGGGGAACAAAAAGCAAGGAGACAAAGAAGAAGAAAAGAGGGCTCAGTCTAAAACAATCGAAGTCAACAGAGCTTCTCCGTAAATATCATAAGATAATGCACTCACTGTCAAAGGGGTTGACTTTGAGTCTGTAGGAGGTGGCTGCTCTGTGAGGGGCCCATCGGATGCAGAAAGAGTCGTAGCCAACATTGTAGGTGGTCAGGTCTGTCACATTCAGGTACACTGAGGGGGAGAATCCTTAATTAACTTCTGTTTTGATTATGGACGCATAACCTGTACAACCATTTACTAACATTATCAACTTACATGTGGTGCCCTGTCCAATAAGAGGTTCACTGACACCTGTGCCGTACTGAGCCAGCACCTTCAGGTCATAGGTGGTTCCAGGTTTCAGGTTATGCAGTTGGTGGTTGGTCACATCTCCAACAAACACCTCTGTAGACTCATCGGAGCCTGTAAGAGGATGGAAGCGTTATACTGTACCAGCATGGCAAGCGAGTTTGACATATAATTGAATCACACTCCTATTTGTAATTACAGTTTTTGTTAGGCATAATAGAATAGTAATTAAAGATATCTGCAATAAAAAATCTCAATTTATATACCAGTGCCAGTTGAATTGTATTGAATTGACAGAGTCTAGATAACAAAAATGTCATTATGGATATCTGAAATTGAAATCCCAATGCGCATGAATGACAAAAGTAATGCTATGTCCTCGGAATATAACACTGTGGATAAAAAAGGTTCATTTTGACTAAGAAGAATTAAAGTATGGATATCTGCAAAATACAAAAAGAAAACCACTTGCCATATTATCATATGCCTGTAAATTATATAGCGTTCTGCAACTTACAGAATTAGAAGAAATGAAATAACAACAGCCATCGAAACTAATTCAGGACATTTTCATACCCTCGGGCTGGTAGATGAGTTTGTATCCGCTGACTTTGGAAGGTGCTGGGTCCCAGGCCACCCTGAAGCGTGTGTACCACTCATCAGAAACCCGGAGGTTCCTGGGTCCGAGCATACCCACTGTGGGAAACAAGATGGGCCAACAACACACACACACACACACACACACACAACAGGAGCTTTAATTCATGGGTTCATGAGCATGCGGTCGCTTTGAATTCCAGCCTTTTTGACAAATTGAACTGTCAGCATGGTAATTACTGAATTATAGCTCAATGTTCATTATTGTTTTTGAATTAAAGTAAAATATCTCAATGCGTGATCTAAAGGATGATAAATGCAACCACGTCAGGAGAATTAGACACAAAAATTAGAGTGGAGTGGTATTACAATATGAGAAGCTAAATTAGGCAAGACACTTGCGCACAGCATGCATGAGATCTTCCACACTGGAGTACAGCCAGTTCATATTTCTCTGGCAGAGGCTAATAGTGTTTTTGGCTTGCATGAAAAGCAAAGAATTTCACTTATTCCACTTTTGCTACAATGATTCAGGATCCTAATCAATGGATCAGTCGGTTCAAATTTTCTGCTGTGAATGTCATATTCCTCATTAAGTGTCTGTCAGTTTGCTTCGCGTCGTATGCTCAGATTTTCCATGCATGAATGGGCTCAGCGTAGCGGTGTATAAGCTCACAAACCTGTACGTCCATCTCCGTCCAGCTCTCCTCCCGGTCCGTCAGCGTAGATTGCAGTCACTTTGATATTGTAAGGGGTATCTGGATCCAGGTTCTGCAGCACCACGTTGTTTCTGTTTCCTGGTACAGTTGTCTTTAAAACGAAGGAAGCAAATACACAAAGAAATGGATTAATGACAGAACACATGGAGGGCGTATCAGGGGTAACTAACAGGACTTTGACTGAATCGTTTACGTCTGTAGTTGCAAACTGGATATTTGTCAAATTAAAATGAATAAAGCGATACTGTTTGTCAAGTAGATGAGCTAATGTGCAAATATTTGATAGACTTACAAATTCCTCAATGGGGTCTCCAGTTGTCTGGGCGTAAGTGATGCGATACTGCATGACGGGACCATCTGCATGTTCCCAGGTCACAGATAGAGTACTGGTGGTGGGGTCATAGACACGTAGGTTCCTGGGGCCACTGCGGGGAACTGAAGGGACAGTTAATGCCCTTCAGTGAGTGTCTATACAAGGGTGCATCAATAAACTTGAAGTAAAAACACATTATCCCTTTATCAAGATTTACAGAGTTCACCGGAAAGTAACTGTCTCATTTTCATTTCTCAAAGTAAGGTGTCACCATAAACTAATATTAAAATATCCACAATAGGAAATGAAGTTTGCCTTTTAATATTGTATTTGTATAAACCAAATTATGGAAGGATTGATGTGTACAGCTGAACTATGGTATCAGAGGAATCAGGAAGAATGTTAACATCCGTCCAAATTGGACTGTTACGCTTATAAACATAAATTTTCTCCCTGTGAAATCTGCGTAGTGGTTTTTACTTGGCTTGCACTTGCAGGGAAACATGTTCTCTGCATTTGCTTTGGCCTCAGTCGGCTTCACAGTATGAGCAGCGGGCAGCCACTGTGCATCAACTGGATGCACCAACTCCAGATTTAGGCAAGGCAAGAGAACGAACCTAGCATACATGTTTTTGACAGCAAGGTAAACGGGAGGAAACAAACAAATCCCACATACAAAGGTTGTTAACCTCAGTAGAAATGTTACCATTCAAATTTCTCATAGCTGTGCCTATTTAGCTGCCTTGGAAGTCCATTCCAATAAAACAACCTAGACTTTCCCAAAGCCTTTAACAGATGCACTTTAAAGGTGGGGTGGGAGATCTTGGAAAAAACGGTTCCGGCAATTCAACACAAGTGAGATTTTGAAAATAT
>JAQQZY010000016.1:15698774-15717777 GCA_030068375.1 Ostorhinchus rueppellii | reverse complement strand
GCAACGCGACTGTGGGGAGATTTTTAAGCCAAATGGTAAAATATGTGCCAAAAAAGATCTCCCACCCCACCTTTAATGGGATGAATTCATTTATAATGATAGCAACTGAAGACCCTGGTTCTAAAAGTAATGAAATCACACAAAAAAGTTCGTTAAAACTATTTATAGGGTGGACTTAGTTAAACAAATACAACAGGTTTATACACTCAACTTGAACTGTTCAAAACTGTGATCTCACTACTTTTAGCACCAGAGTCTTCAATTACATCTATGTATTTCTGCCATAACCAGTTCAGTTTCTCATATAAAAAGGTCATTTAAATCAGATACCATAACTAACACACACTGTCTGTCAGAAAATATTATACTATACTAGCTAAGTACTCAAGTCTGATGCAGAAGCATCTATGCTCTTACCAAATATTTTCCATAACTGCCTACCTTATTCAGTGGAACACAAATTTAAGATTGATTGAAATTTGTTTTTGCAGAAATTGTCAACATGTAATAAAATGTTATTTTAAAAAATCCCTGAAAAACTACTTACGACTAACTATATAAAACAGTTGTGCTTGGTCTTCACTCTTCAGGTAGAAGCTATAATGTATAATAGGCTGTTTTCAGCCGCTGTACATCTAAAGAAAGTTCTGGCTCAGGTTCTTACGTGTGGTTCCAGCATCACTGACAGCGGGTCCTTCTCCATCGGCGTACAGGGCAACCACTCCAACATTATATTGAGTTTGAGGTATCAGTTTCTCCAGCAGGGCTGTGGTAGTTGTTCCTGGAACAAGAATCTGCAAAGACCAGGAATCATTGAGTGAAACAGGAGTGGACTAGACTGAAATAAGTGAAGAGGATGGCAAACGTGGTCTAAGAATTGAAGGTAATGGTCGGGGGATGTGCACATGTGAGTCATAAATCACTCTTGGCGTGTACTATACACAGACTTTAGTCTTCTGACAGCTGCTTGTGTTGTACACTTTCTCCAACACCTTCCCTTTAGTTAACAGGCCTGTGCTGTCAGGAGTGAGTGCAAAGAAAAGCCAAATATCCCTTTGATGCTGGAAAGTGATAGTATAAGGGGTGGGTTTGACAGCTGAATAACCTAGTCTAACAATGCAGACAGCTGATTACACGACTTCTAATGCCCCCCCCACACACACACTTCTTTGTGTTTGTTACTTAGTTGGACACACTAAGGCTAATACTCCCCACAGGGTCTGACCTGGTCACAACCTCGGTCACAGTAAATAAGTACTTCTTTATGAGCTTTACATGGATCTAGATACTACATCAAAGGGACAGAAACAGTGAATGGTTGTTAAGTGAGTTGGAATTTCCCACAATGCTAATGTCCCATTACTAATTCTAGAATACTTGTCATATCAAATCAATACTTGTCATGTCAGTGTTCTATCTGCACTCTTCTCTTTTACTTTATTTTAACCGATTATTATTTAGGTTTTATTGATTATGTTTTATTGTAATTGTACGTTTTTAACTTATCTCTTGCATTTTTGTAAAGCACTGTGAATTGCCCTATGTATGAATTGTGCTAATACAAATAAACTTGCCTTGCCTTGTAATTTGGTAAAATTTTCTGCCATCCACTCCTTTTTCTTATATATTTCTTAGGTGGATAAGGAGGATTTATAACTTTTTACATGGGGTGACAAGTGGTATCTGTAGGGTGGCATGGGGGGGACGGTACATTGGAATCCTGATGTTTATGTAAATGAATTAACACATGATCCAGAAAAATACTTTAAAAACTCTTTCTTCTTCGGAATGGTGGAAGGACTGAATAATGTGAATGTAATGTCGTGCAGTGTATCCAAGCAAGGTTTGTTTGTTCAGTTTTTGTTGTTTTTGCTGATTGTTTTTTTTGTAAAATTTCAACAAAAATTTAGGTGAAAAAAAACAAAAAAACAATTTCTTCTTATAGCCAGTATCAACACACTGCAAAGGTGTTCTTAATGCACAAGAGTAACAAATCAAAACTTAAAATAGTGGCTCTTAAAAAGTGGAAAAAAGAAAATATTTCACTAAAAGTTCCACCCTGTAACAAAATACAATAACGCCTCTAAGATGTGGTGGAGTAAAAAATAAAAAATCAGACATTTTAAGAGTGCACAATTTAGGGGGGCAGCTGTCTCCCCCTAACCCCCCTGTCGTCGTGGCCCTGTGCGTACGTATCTCAATGTAGAAATATTTTTTCAGGCGACAACAGTAAAGCTGGAAATTCATGCAACAAATCTCCCACTGGTGTTAAATTTGATGGTGCTGGCTGAAAAAGCCCACATTGCCACTGACGCATGCTATTGGCTCTTGCCGTGGAAACGAGTTGAGCCTTCCATAAATGTGCTAACAAATGGGGATAAAGGCTAAGTGAGACTATGATATTAGAGTCCCGGTGACAAAACCAGTCTTGGTGGTACAATCTTTCTGGCAGATGCTAGACAGAGGTATTGGCACGAATTCAAGCAACATTAAAAAAAAAAAAAATAGTTTGAGAATTCGTTAAGCAGCCTAACAATCCTTTCCACGTGAGGATGTGGGTATACTTGTGCCACAGACCGTGTAAAGAAGCGGAGTCTGTTTTAATGAACGCAGCCTTAGTTTAAAAAGGTCTGTCAAAGAAAAGAATGCAACGGGCACTTACTGCACACATGAGCACATTAAAACACACACGCACATACAGTCGACCATTTGGTGAACAGACGATTTTTCTACCTCCTGCTGAAAGTGTTTTAACTCTTTCTCTTTTCTCCCTGAGTGCTTCATCCTGTGTGTAATGTATGATGTTCAGGGCAGTGGCCTGTTAGTATGGAATGTGTTTCTATGTTGGTGCTGTAGAACACTTAAAGTAAATGCATTTTCTCTGTATATATAAATATACGTGTGTGTGTGTTTGTGTGTGTGTGTGTGTGTGTATGTGTGTGTGTGCGCTGTACTTTATTTTTCCCACTCATTGGATGGAAACTCACCGATTCAGATGGTCTGGCACCAGTCACAGGAGAATAGACCACCCGGTACTGCAGGACTGGGCCTGTGGCAGCCTCCCAGCGAACGTTCAAGGTGTTGGTAGTGGGGTTGAAAACCTGAATGTTCCTGACAGGAGTCCGCTCCACTGAAAAGTCAGGAATTTGAGGTAGTAAGAAGGTGTTTAGAGGTAAACAAAGCGAAAGGTTAGGGAGAAGGTCAAATTTAATTAGAGCAAAAAGAGAACACAAAGTGATGACAAAAGGGATGATAGGAAGGTTTAACACAGAGGAATAAGTGATGATAGGTGAAGGTTAAAAAGCCAGAAACAACAGCAGCTTGAAAATGAGACAAAAGCCAATAAAGCAGAGCAGACAAGGGGACTGAGGAGGAAAATTGTTCAGGTCCGTTAATCAGAAGCTGAAAATGGACAGCGCTCAGTAAAAGATAGACTAAACCAACAATTAGAGCAGGACAATCTTCTACACGGTTAAGTTGTATCGCAGACAGCTTCTTGCAACATATTGTCATCTCTCTTTGTGAATGTCCTAACTAGGGATGATGATAAAAAAAAAAAAAAACACACAGCATGGACTACCTTAGTGGAATGTCAGAAAGGTCCAGTGACTACATGAGAACATTTCAGTAAAATAGGAACAATACTGCCCAGCATCCAGCAGAGGCATGTTTAAGACATGTTTTAACAATACTGCTGCCAACAGGACACTTCCTTTCTGTGCCCTAAAGGTTAATGAATGCATACACAAGGGGTATGTGCAGGCCTTGTGAAGCCTGCCTTCTAAAAAGCAGATGTGTGGATGCTTTGTGCTGCTCCCTATTATAACCCTATAAATGTGAGGGAAAAACACAGTGGGAACAACATGGAAGCTTCTGTACTTTAAAGTTTCAGAGACCAAAGCCTGTTGCCTACAAAGATGCTTTGAATTTCAGGGCACAATAAACAGTCAGAGACGATCCTCTACTGAACTGCCAAAAGTAAGAGTAAGTTGGTGTAGAGCAACTGATGGTTTTGTAGAAATAGGAGTTTGAGTTGTACATAAACTGTACATTCTATAAGGGTCTGATTAAAAGGCCACTTTAGGAACAATGGAAACAGAAGGGAAAATTGGGGTAACAGTACCATGCATGGATCATGACCTTAGCCAAGTAAGTTGAGAGCTATAAAACTTATAAAGCCCTCCATTCATTTCCATCCCACCACCCCATTCTTTTTCCTCAAAGGGAAGCCAATTACTCAACATATTCCCTCCCTCCCCCATTTCCAAGCCCCACCATTATCCTGACCACCACCCTTCATTCAACCTATAAATGGACAATATTACGGTAAAGAAAGAGGAGACATGGTTATGATGCTGCCAGGCTGAAGGAATTCCTTCCTACGCAATCACCCCACAGAATGCTGATTCATTCCCAGCAGAGGCTGGTGGTTTAAATTTGTGGGGGAAACTGGAAAATCTGGGCTCTCTGAGTCAAAGGTTGAGCTAAGCTGATTGTGTGATTCTCATTTTATGTAAAATGTGATCTTACATTGTGTATTAGGTTCGAACTCCGTGAGCCACAATTTAATTCATGGGAAATGAATCCATCGGTTTTGTTTGGCTCAAACATTATAAAATGCAGCTTTAACTGGCTGTCTTAGGGAAGGTCCCTGACATAAAGACACTGAAAGCCAGCAACAAAGGCCACTCAGTTCATTCTGGACAGACATGAGTGGATTCCGAGCTTCATTGCTTAGAGAAAAAAAATTGTACGTCATGCACTGTCACTCTGAGAGGTTTTCTTCTTGGTTTGGATGGTTGAATGCAGGGAGGTTTCATCACTGGATCTGAAACTTTCTGCTGGGTTCATCACTGTAGCTATTTCTCTATCAATCTGTATTCGAAGCATTATGACAACACCAGTAATGACCACATGCATGCGTTGCTTACAGGTTTTGCCGTTCTCTGACATACGCTGTCCTTCTCCAGCTGAGTAGATTGGAACCACAGTCACAGTGTAGACGGTATCAGACTGCAGGTTCTTCAGCACAGTGTTGAAAGTGCTTCCTGATACTTGTGCCTGTAAAAACATATATGAAGTTCATCAGCGATGGACTCCTTCGATTTTCAGTTTCCGGTTCAGGAACGTTTTATGTGATCGGAGATGTTTTCTCACCATTTCTTCTTCTCCTCCAGCTGCAGGGACGTAGAAGATCCTGTAGTGACGCACATTACCCTCAGCAGGCTCCCATTGGACATTCAGTGTGCTGGTAGTGGGGTCAGTGACCTGCAGGTTCCTAACACCACCCAGAGGTTCTAGAGTACGACACCATACACTTAATGTTTTCACAGTTCACGGCAACATTTGTCTTGGCGGTCAAGCATACACAGCAATCCCATGACATTCATAGTATCTAATAGTATCTGAAGTCATAGACAACTTACTGGTCTTGCCAAGGCCATTGAGCTCTCCGCTGACTCCTCTGGCGTAGACTGCCACCACGCTGATGGAGTATTCAGTGTCAGGGGTCAGCTTGGGAAGCAGGACAGTCGTCTTCTTCCCTCCAACCTGGGTCTGGATGGAGAAGCGAGTTTGACAAAAAGCATTAGTAACCTCGTAACCTACTGGGAAATGTTTATTTGATCTGTTTCTAAGAGGATAAAGAGTTTAACAATTCTCCTAGGCTTTCTTAATCTGATGTCAAAAAACTGATGGAAAGAATTGTACCTGAAAACTACTCAACTGTCAACATTTTGTCTCAGGAATGTTTTGAGTGTTTTTGGACATGGCTAATGTGCAGCACATCGGCCAAGGTAAATCTATACTCTGATGGTTGAAACAGTCGGATGTCTTGTCATAACAGTCATGACAGGAGATGAATTTACTAAATGGCTTTTGGCTTAAGCTCTAAAGAGTGGGGACATAATTCTAAAAGGGCTCTGAGAGTGTGCTTTCCTTTAGATTTGTGGGTGGTGATGTATATGGCTGTATGTGTGCATCTGCTTGAATTCTCAGTGGGTATACGTAATTACACGACAGCTCTGTGAAGGTTTTTAACTGGCTGGCTCAATTCTTTATCAGCCAAGAAAAAGGACAGACGTTTTATCATTGGTAGAACGGTAGTCTTCATGTACAAAAGTGCAAAAGATGTGTCAGACATTCTTAAAAAAGCACTTTTTTTATATACTTTAGATGAAATAACACAAAACTCCCTAGATCCTTGAAGCAGAACTACTTGGCTCATTTTAATGTGAAAGAGGCTGTTCCAGTTTTCCATCAACCCCTTACTTTGATATCACCCAGGCAATCACCGCAACTAAATTTCAACAAGTTTTAAAGAGGAAAACATTCCATCGTGTGTTAAAAGGGAAAGTCACGGTCAACAAATAACAGTGACTGAGCTGGAGCTGAATTTTGTGTAAAATGTTTGACAAGGTAAATTATAAAGAAAGAAAATTTACTTTAACCTTTAGCTCTGGTTTGACAAATGTCAGATGCCATCTGGGCTCCATAAAAACAACAGCGGGATAATAGCCGTGCTGCACTTTAAATACAGGCTGTTGTGTAATATATGACACGCATGGCACAGTACTATCTCATTACACACTCATATTGACCCTGCAAAGAAAGTGCATTCCATTTTCCTGGTAAACACTTATAGATGACCAATAACAGAAGAGTGCACATGACTGAATGAGTTTATCAGAACACAAACACTTCATCTCTGGTCATCTGGTCAGTAGCTCTCAAGAAAAGCTATTAAATCACCAAACGTGCTGTTAAATTTTTTACAGCATTTAGATTTCACAGATCTCTCTTAAGCAACTTTTCACATCTTATAACTGCCAACTGATAGATAAAATATTTCCCCCCCAACTTCAGTAAAATGGAACATTTGACTGTGATTTAAGAGCTTATTCCGCTGCTTATCAGAGTGTTTATCAGTATGCAAGATTGGGTAAGAGTGTGTGGATGAGAACCATTTAGCACCCTTTGATTTCATTTTAAAGTCTTGCTTGTGGAAACAATCAGAAACGTCTGACAGTAAATTGAAACCAAAGACTGAAATGTTATCCAAAAAGACTTCTGCACATTCAGTACGGCAGCCAAAAATGCATGACCAGCGGGAGTATAGTCTGCAGTGTCAGGAAAAAGTAGGATGGGTTTTGTCCATATTATTGATGCCATATCCAAACACCAGATTAAGAGATTTGACATAGAATAAATAAAATAATGCTAGACCTGTGGTAGAATTTTAGCTGTACACATACTCTATATTTCCTGGAGGAGAAGCTGCTTAGAAGGAAGAAACAAATCCACTGACTGGGTTAAAGCTTAAGGAGCCATAAACAGTTGGTCTGACTAAGTAATGCTAGATTGAAGTCCAGTGAAGAGAAAGATTTAGAAATAAGCAGCTGATACTTGAAGCCTAGCACTGCTGCCGGAAAATAGAATCGACTTGTATGGATAAAAATTAGCAATACCAGTCCTTCCATGTATAATGCAGTAAAATTATAAACTATTATAATACTTTATAGTCAACATTTCCTGAGTGTCTCTTAAAACAAACTGTGTCTTTTGCTTTTCTATGGTTCTGACATAACATAACTGACTTATGTACCTTTCTTCTTTGCCATTTAATCTCCAGAGCAGCTCTCTATTAAAGGACCTGAAATGTAAACTTGTACTTTTGTTGCATCTGATTGCCTGCACACTAGACAGCACCACATAAATGTTCACATTAATCCTTTAATTTTATTTGAGATTAATAATGTCTTTTAGTTCTTATGACTAAAAGTCTACTGTGGGACTTACGGTCTGGCTCCTGCCTCCAGATGTTGGGACGTAAGTGATTCTGTAGTTCTGGACGCGACCTGCGGCTGGATTCCACCTGGCATTCAGAGTGGTGGTGGTTTCATTGAACACAACTAGGTTTGTTGGAGGTGCATTAGGTGCTGGAAATTGCAAATGAACACATATTAAAATCACAGCTATGTCACAGTCATACCTGTGATATTGCAATGACATCTGTTCCTTGGGTTTCCATAAAATGTCTTTTAAAGACACAGTCCTTGATATATAAACTAATTTTCATCTGAAGTGGATGTCTACTAAGTATATCTTAAAAATGCTAATTTATCATCATATTTAATTTCAAATAATGCATGTTATCCACTTTATTGCACAACAAAATGGACTTATCCCTAAATGATATCAAGAACTGTAGCTTTAAAGAAGAAAAGACAACCCTTCCTTGGAATTTTGTCTTTTCTAAAGCATGGATGGAGTTGCTTAAACAGCAATGGATTGATGGAAAGATGGATGGATGAATGAAATAGATGAACTCATAAATGCATCCAAGAATGCAATGATGGGTTGGTGGATGCATCAATGGATGGATGGATGGATGGATGGATGGATGGACAGATAGACAGATGCATGGATGACGGAACAAGCTTCAAAAATAGGGATTCACATCTTTTTTGCAGGGCATGCATCTGTGAAATCCAACTTCAGCCATTTAACTCGACAAAACATATTGAAAAACAGCTTTGGGATAAATGGCATAAACGCAGACAGACAGACATCAAATAAAACTGGCTGTGTGAGCTTAGGTTAAGGGCCTTGCTTGATGATGTGATGATGGTTGTCCAATGAACAACACTGCTGATGACTGGGCAAAACAATGAAACATGCTTCCATCACTTAAAAGATAAAGCATCCTCTTGCTTTATCACAGACATACTTACATGGACCAGATTGTCTGGACACTATAGAGGCAAAAATAGAAAGGTATAATGGACACACCTTTTACTTAACATTTCGATCAGTAAATGCATATGAGGATAAAATGTTAGATTAATATTAGGCCTAAATATCCGTCTAGCCTTTCGTCAAGCTCCAACACAGATTCTGTCCAGTAAATGAGGCAAAACAGTATTAATTACAGAATGTTGCCATCAAAAAGCTACTGATGTTTATCTTACATGTCCTCTCAGTGCCCAGCAGGTCCTCGCTTTCAGATTCATCAGGGTAGATTGCAGTGACAGACACATCATAAGGTGTATCTGGCTCCAAATTCTCTAGAACGTGGGTTGTCTCATCATTGTTCAGAATGGCCTAATGAGGAAAACACAAACGCAGCGTGTGTCAAGGTGTTTCGCCAATAAAATCTAACGATGAGTAACACAAGATTGATATCATAAGTGAAGATAATTTTATTGGTGCAGATCTGTTTTTCAAATGTTCTGACTGTCTCAACTGGAGGTCTTTGTCAAAGCAACGCCAGAGAGCTTTCTGTGGGACTCATCAAGTAACTGCACGAATTATTGAAAACGTAAACATTTCAGACAGCTGGGTTTTTTCTTACGTATTGGAAGTTGCTGTCTCCTTTCTTTGTCCAGCCAATACGATACAGAGCCACGTCAGGCGCTCCGTGTTCCCAGGTAGCCCTGAAGCTGGTCTGGGTAACCTCAGAGAAACGCAGGTTCTTTGGCGCAGGAACCACATCTACAGAGAGGGAAGGAAAGGAAAGACAAGTTGAAACACAAGAGAGGAAGATGATTGGAAAGGGTTATTATCTTGACTGTAATTAATTTAATAGCACACTTTCATTCTTACCAGTAATTGCAGAATTTATCATTGCCTGACCAGATCCCTCATCATAGACCGGAGTCACAGCCAGTGCATATTCAGTCTGAGACATCAGGTTGTCCAATTTTCTGGTGGTCACACCTCCACCAACTTCCAGCTGCAGAATAATAGATAGTACTATAGTAACATAATATCACTCCAAATTAACAAAGCAAATATCGAGATCTTTGCGAATATTCTTTGAAACATAAAAACGAAATGAAAAAAGCATCTCAGATGTTTTGCTCCTTTCCACAACTTCCAAAACTTTTATTCCACTCTCTACTCTCACTTCCCAGAATCTTTGGAAACAGTGGAAGTTAGAATCTACGAGGAAAGTTGACCAAAAAGTATAAAACTGTGCTCCAGAGTAAAATGGAAACAAATAAAACACCTAATAAACAACAAATGGATAAAACAACAACCAAAACAGCTGGAACACTTAAACACGTGTTTAACAGTTCCAATTCTGTTAAGTTTTACCAGGCAAAAATACATTTGGGGGATAATTCGTTCTTAACACCCATTCATTTAAAAACACACAGGTCATATTCGCCTGAAGTCTGAACCAACACCTTATTTATTGGAGTCACAAAACCATGCAAAAGGTTTCACCTGGACAGAATGTGTATTACACTTTATTTTATGAGTGGCAAATACTTCATACTAGGTTTTATCACTTTATTCAAAAGGTCAAGTCATGATATTCTGCTACTTTCTAGGTAGAAAACCCTTTCTCCCCATGCTCTGTGCACTTTTGACAATCAAGTCTGTAGCCCATTAGTGGCTTTCACATGTGTGTTTCCAACAGAAGATCTATGAGGATCACCTTCACCAGATTTATGGCTAAGGAAGTAGCAAATGGCAGACCACAGCCTTTGCTGCTGAAGCCCAAGAACTCCCATGAGAGGCAACCGTAAAATATCTGTCCAAACCACACCACCATATTCACTATTTACCCCCACAAAACTGATAGTTTCACAATCTTTTCAGTGGACTCGAGAATGTTTCCTGATATCCACCCAAACAGCTGCACTGTCAATTATGCAATCGAGGCATAGGGGATTAGTCAAAAATATCAGTATACATCACCGTTAAACATAATGGATCAAACAGAGAGCAGGTTCAATGCAATTCCACAGGAAAGACATGGAAAAGGGTAATCACATGAACTACAGGTAAAATGCATGATGATGAGGAGGAAGAGGAGGAGGAGGAGGGGAAAGCTAACCCAGACAACAACTCACTTGTTTGTCGTCACCATCCTCAGGTGTGTAGGTGATGATGTACTTGCGAACAGCACCAGGAGCAGCGTCCCAGTTAAGCACCATGGTGCTGTGGGTGATGTCACGAACCCTCAGCTCACCTGCAGGAGGCAGGGGCACTGAAAGTGAAAGACAGTGTTAGTTTGGAGGCGTTAATCATCATATCAGCGCTTGCTAATGTTTTAGACTCAAATCAGAACATGTGCATTTAACTGAAAGTGAGACGTCGTCATTAAACATTAAACCTGATCAGCTCATGACTTAGCGACTACATACGGGTAACTCCCTGCTTGGTCAGTGGTTCACTCGCTGATTCTCCATGCAAGGCGAAGAGGGAAAGGGTATAGGCTGTGTTAGGGAGTAATCTTGAAAGCTGGACATCAGTTGTATCAGCTCCCACTCTCATCTGTAAGGGGAAAAGACCAAACAAACAACATAAGCTCAAAAGGGGATGGGGTGGGGGTGGGGGGGTAGATGACGTTCACTGTATCTGTCACTTACAGAAAGAGACATTTGGATAAAGAACACTGAAACACTGCGGCACATCTGCCGAATCCGGTTTTGACCCACTGGATTTGACACCTCATGAACATGTGATGATACTCCCTTGGCAGAGTGAGCTCATGTCTCACCCACCCTTTTGTGACTAACAATATATTTCTGTTATTTCCCTTGCTGCTTGTCTGCTGAATGATGAGGCAAACAGTATTGTCTTTGTAAAATGTTACTGAGATGGATCTGGACTTTGTCAAGAACTGCTGACACCATATTGAAACAGCTGGTGCTTCCAGTGTTCAGCAGTATGGGCTTTGTGTATATAAATGTTTGAAAACATGTCTGTTTGTGTCTGACCATAAACAAACACAACTGTACTATTTCCTATTTCAAATCTATCATGTCTGTATTCTCCATAACAGGAAGAATGACTCTTACCTCCTGCTCAGTGGTGGGCTCAGTAGCATTGATGGCGCTGTACAGCAGCATGTAGCCTGTGGCACCCTGAGCCTCCTCCCATCTGACGCGCATGGTGGTGATCTGCTCATCATAGATGTCCATTCTCCTCACAGCACTCAGGGGCACTATATAACCACCCATGACATCAAAGGCAATGGTTACTAGTGCAGTATAAATAAAGCTATAACACAGTCATGCACTCATGTGACTATGTTATAACACAAGAAGCAGTATGTACATTTCAGCCCAATCTAGCAAATCCCCCTAGTTTTAACATATCCATAAGCGTGAAAACTTTTCTTTTTGCATTTGTATTTTTTTTCTCAGGCTTATTTTGTTTGTCATTCACACAGAGGAATGATTTATGTTTTATGTGTGCTTTTATAGATGCAATAGAGTGCTATTAACTCTGCTATTCTAGAGAGCACCAGTAAAAGAACAATAAACAACATCTTAAAAGAAACAAAGTCAAAGTTGTGCTTGAAGCTCACTCGTGCTATCCTTTTGCAGCCACATATGGGCTTATAAACAGTACAGAGATATAATGAATGTAAAACCTTTGAATGTTTGATTAATGGAGACCACACAGGAGTCACATGAGTGAATTCAATCTGTGTTTTGTAACTGAGCCAGAGAGATTCAATGATGGTGGATGACTAAAAGGAAAACTGGAAATGTTGAAAGGGCAGTAAAAAAAATGGTGTTAAATTTCCATTTTTGTCTGATGATCCCATTTATCTGGTTTCTTAAATGGAAATATCTATGATTTGGAGAAAAAGTCTTAAAATTTGCCATGACAAATTACGCCTATGATCACAGATCCATCGGTAGATTTGTAGTAGTGTCACGTTGTTTACATAGTTCAGTGCGCAGTGGCAGAATATTTAGCTCTGCAGGTTTACATTCCAATGGACAACCTTTAGTGAATATAATTGTTTATATGTGGATCTTTTGAATCAAATGATTGGTATGCAAGCCAAAGAGAAATGAACACATACATGTGGTCTCTGTTCCTTTCAGAGGCTCGCTGCTCTCCTCTCCCACCACAGAGTAGACATTGACCAGGTACTGGGTCAGTGGGTTCAGGCCCTGGAGGACCACTGTGGTCTCAGTGCCGTCCACAAACACCTGAAATTAAGGACACAGTTAGAACATTCTTGATTGTTTGTCTAAAACCTTCACTCCAAAGAGAAAAAAGTTCTCTTAGGGTTTGTGTGCACTTATTCTTTTGTGTGTACACGTGTGAATATGCGTGGTACAGTTTAATATAGTACACCGGACAAAGAGTATTTGTACAGAGGAGGGGGAGGTGGGATTAAGAAAGACAAGCTGTATCTATTTAATGGATTAACATAAGCAGTTCATAAAATTTTCCCATTAAAACCAGAAATTCCTCTGATAATTCTTTATTGGACTAAAACACAGCATGTGCTTCAAATCCAGGTCTGTAAACAAAAATAAAATCTCATCCACCATGCTCACTATTAAACAAACCATGGGAGCTGGATGAAAAAAAAAACAACGTATAATTAGATTCAGAGACCAAAAATGCATATTCCACACATTGCTCTAGGATGCTGCTGGCCAACAGACCTATCACTCATGAAGTCATTATTTGCTTTCTAATCCTCTAAACTGAGAGTTGTGTGTTTTTGTTTCCTTGCCCTGTGTCAGATTGTAATGTAATTAGACACCCATACAGCAGGAGGCCAACATAAACAAGAAGCTGGAAATAGACGATTGAGTGCAGTTTCCCATTAAACTCAGAAACAGTCAGGACACATTTGTGCTGATATCCTACACAGGAAAATGGACTTGATGCCGTTTTTGTTGATGCTGAATTAGTGGCACTACAGACTGGGTGGTGCTGTAGGGTTTTATTACAAGTGGCAGTTTAATGCCCGTGTTAATACCTGTTGTGGGCGTCCAGAGACAGTCATGTACTCCACACGATACTTTTCCACCGGGCCTTCAGGGGCAGTCCAGGTGGCACGGAAGGAATAGTGAGTCACATCTGAGGTCACTAGATTAGTGGGGCCATCCGGAGGACCTCCTTTACAGGTGAAAATATAGACAAATAAATATTCAATGTAATATGGTAAACTATTCCAGGTAGCTTTAACTGGCAATCCCAGATTTAGAATTAATGTTTTGGACCGCAACTTTGACTTTTATAGAGGCTTTACAAGTGGGTTAGGTTATGAACTTAGTTAAAAAAAATACTTTAACAGTAATTAATAAACTGTTATAATTCATTTGGAAAAAGGGAAACAGTGAGATGGTGTTTGCAAAGTAATCCACATTTACTTTTACTGACGCTCCTCAGCTTTTACAGCTTCTGTTTTGGTAATTATAAATGGTAGTAGCTCATTAATTAAAATTGTGTTGTGTCATACAGTTCATATTATAGCTCCCTCTTGCTGGTTATACTGTAGTAGTAGAAGTAGTAGTAGTAGTAGTAGTAGTAGTAGTAGTAGAGTAACTTGTTCAATGGGCTTAAACTTTAAATTTTACAATAAAGCTCCCTTTTTCCTCACTTATTCAGACTGACTGATTAGAGGACACGATAAAGTAATCTGAGTAGCTAGAAAGATCTGAGATTTAACAGAGTAAATGGAAAACATAAAACATTATCCAGTTCTTGTCAAACTAGTCTGAATGGGTGTGTGCCTGTGTGTCCATATAATACTAATTAATGACTTACAGACATGCAGTACTGAATTAATGATGTTGTAAGGAACAAACAACCACATGCACATTCTTATAAACTATAAACTTAATGGGAGTTGCATTATTATAGTCATATAGCGGGAGGAGCAAACTGTGGAAAAACGATTCAAGCATTGCACACCTTTAAAGTGACAAGTCCAAACAGAACCTACTCCAGTACTCAGCATAGTACTCATTAAGGCAGTAAAGCCACATCCTCCCTGGAAGATTTTCCCTTAGTATCCAATAGCAGCCTTTTAATTTGATTAAGGAACAGACATTTCCTATTCCAGGGAGGCAAAAGGAATATTAGAGGAAGAAGAAAATAAAAGAGCTGAAATAATTTCCGAGTGCCTGGCTTGTTCTTTGGTTCTAGTGTTGCTCTCTGTGCTGGGCCAGACATGTAACTGTTTGTGGATCTGTGAAGGTGCACGCTATGTTTATACTTCTAATCAGATGTCTGGGAATGGATCTGTTATTTTAGACTATGTAATCAGGTGACATATTATCGGAAAAACCAACAGAAATTGTCCTAGTAAGGTGCAGGACCACCAGAAAGGCTTGAGCGTGCCTTGGCGTTGATTCTAGAGTTTCTGAATTCAACTGGAGGGATGAATACTTCTTCCAAGTGGTATTACCTCATTTGGTATTGGTATTGTCATCGTGGAAGAGACTGATCCCCTTGGTTTTAATCTTTAATTTGTCACCCATCTGTATGTGTTTATTTGTCAAGTAGAAGGCATCTGTGTTTACATTTCAGAGTGCTGCTTATTTCTTCTTTTGCCAGTAGTTGCCAGTGTGTATACTCTGACGTAAACTTGATTTATACCTGGTCCCTTGACGCTGTTACAGAGGTTGTCTGTGAGATTGTCCACAATGTCCAGCAGGAAGGAGAAGTCAGCCACGTTGTACATGTGAATGTCATCAGGGTCAGTAGCAATGGACCTCAATTCATTCTCATCAGCATTCTTCACACCTTAAACACAACCACAAACAATCTTTAACTCATTTCTAAATCCCAATAGACAAGAAGACTCACATTTTTCGTGTGTTTCAGAGTGCTATATCATGGTACAAACATATCTTCCTTACCAATAGCATAGAGCTCAATGCCCTGATCACGCAGGTTCTGAGAGTTAACTATGACGTCATCCTGGGACTTGCCATCAGTGATCAACACACCGATCCTGCGAGAGTTGGGCCGCATCCCAACATTCTCTTTGAAATTGTTCTGCAGGAGGTAGTTCAAAGCCAAACCTGCAAACAAGGCAAGAACATTTACCATTACCAACTTCTATTTTGATGCCATTCCATCATACACATGGATTCTAGGATACATGGTCTAGCGTCACATGGTAGGAACCCATCATTGGTCCGACACAAAGTATGTCGGACCAATCAAAACGCTCCGTCTGTGTAGCGAACGTTGGGGCGGGCTTTGCACAATGCTAGGGTGAGATAGCAAAACAAAGACGGATGTGGTAACGAACCGCGCTCGTTTGAATCGGCTTTTGTCGTCGATTTTGGCAGAGTTAGACTTGAGCTTTTCTTTGAAAGTTGAGCAGAAAGAAGTACTCACGTCATTCGTTTTAAAGAAGGATGTACTTGCTGTTTTGCCGACCGGCTACGGTAAAAAAAAAAAAAAAAAAATCCGTCTATCGCTCTGAATACGTCACACTGTCAGTTGCTCTGATTGGTCATAGAACTGGCCTATGACGTGCAGGATCAGTTTGAATGACAACGGTTGAATCCACTCACAGGCTTCAGCTCTGTCGATGGTCTAATTCCAGACTATACAGTTCATGTATAGTTTAGCTTGCCAGGCTAACAACATATTGCATTGGTCTTAAAGAAGTAAGCACAGCCAGTCTCGACCAAGATTATAATAGTTTTGGATTTTTCATTATAGTTTAGTTTTATTCAGTTTTGACTTTTCTTTCTCTAATTCACTTTTAATTAGCTTTTAGAGCAGGTTTGTTAGTTTTTATTAGTTTTCTTTTGTTTTTAATGCTTAATGATGAGAAGTGACGGCCAGCTAAAATTGCTCTAGCGAAATAAATCGATTTCATTCAATTAATTTCATCAATTTTTCAACGTTTTAGTTAGTTTTGTAAGTACACAATACTGTTTCAGGTAGTTATCATTTTTTGCTTTAATTAGAGATTTTATTTATTTCAGTTAACCAATTTTTTTTCCAATTCTAGTAGCCATTTTGTTAGTTTTTGTTAACGATAATAACTTTGCTCTCAACGCTGGAAGAAAACAACCTCAGTAAAAGAAGTACCAGTCAAAGTGTTTCCTCCTTTATAGGGCAGATTAGCCACAGCATCCAACAGTGACGCCCGGTTTTTGTGAACATCCAAGTGCCATTCAGTCTTTGGGTCTCCACTGTACTGCGCAAGACCTTTAGATTAAAAAAAAAAAAAAAAAAGTTAAATCAGGACACAGATGCCATTGTTGTTTGAGCTACAATCATGACTTAGCAGTAGAATCAATAAGTAGATTATCTTTATTTTTTTGAGGACCCACCAATCTGGACCCTTTGGGGGCCGATGTCAAACACTCCCACCATGCGAGCGATGAAGGCACGAATGGTCTTGAAGTTGAGACGACCAATACTCCAGGAGCCATCCACCAGCAGCACAATGTCAGCCTGTGCAGTGGTCTTACACATCACCTCTGAGAGGGGGAAAAGTTCAGTGTTTGAATAGTATAAAGAGGAAAAACTCACTTTACACATGTATAGATGTCCATAATCAGCTGTTGTGTTCATAAGATTGTGTGTGAATTGATGGCTGAAGTGCTCAAAGAGTTGTAAAAAAGTGAAGGAAAGTAGAAAAGAAGGATTATACAGTCAAAAGCATAAAGTACATTTGTGGCACTGAACACAAATTCATGACATCAACACAGTTTCCAAAAAGACAAAACAAACATTGTCACAAACAAGCAATAAAGCATTTTGATTTCCCTTCCTGGGAATTTTGAATCAGAGAACTCCCAGGCTTCTTGTCTTGTAAACTGTTGAAGTGGTATTTCTTTGCAGTGATCCATGAGTTAGTCCCAGGGGCAGGAGAACATGCCCTTGAGAGGCGTTTAATATAAAAGAGGCCATGGCTGAAGATTACTCCATGTTCAGATCCTGTTTTTCAAATACCTGGGAAGGCATCCCATCTTCGGCACCTAAAAGAGGGCTGCAGATGTTGCACTAACTGCCACTGTCTGCAACTGAAAACAGGTTATATAATGTTTGATTTACACACTGGTTTACTCATTCTTTATGCAAAAAAAGCCGAAAACCCATCCCCCATAATAGATCAACAACTGTCAAAGACAAAAAGAGAAAGAAGCTGCACAGCAACAAATCTATGTGTAATATACTATACTTAAAGTGTTTGGTCTGTGTAATTTTAAAGGTAATGGATGCTTTCTGAGACTTCAAAAGACTAATAACTATCTGTTGACGAAGAAAAACTTTCTCGTACATTTAAAAAATGGTCTCTAGTCAGGAGAAGGTACATGACAGGGAAAGATTCTCTCAGCTTTTCCTATTTATCTTTCAGAGCTGGGAGATGTCACCAACTCTTCATCTGCCTCCATATTTGGATCAGCCCTGCAGCGGAGTGGTCAAGTTGACCTTTCTAGTTCCTTTCAACAAACACAACATTTTTCCTCTGCTCACACTTTTTGCTCTGACTCACAAGGTAGTAAAACATTTTATAACTGCAAACAGATTATATGCATATGGCTCAAAAGCGCAATAGCTGTACTTGGACTGGAAATAAAAAGCGGAAGCCCAATGTGACACAATGAAGAAACCAAGAAAGGGCAGACAGATGGAATTGCTATTAGGCCTATTTTTTTCATGAGACAATTAGCTTTGACGAAAGGCATTTAAAGCAACTTAGCTTTTACAAGGCATTGGTTTAGAGTATATTTTCCTAAGCAAAAATTTACTAAGTGATAGAGACACCAGTGTTTGACTGTTGCTACTAAGAGACATAACACACTGGCGACACAGTGTTGAAAGTGTTGACAGGTGGAGTAATAGAAAGACTAAACCATTCCAACCACTATGGTGTTACACTTTCACTATAGATTAAACTCTTTACTTCAACGTGTTTGTTCAATTTTTCTTTTATTAGTACAGAACAGTTTTGTCATATGTACATGGCTTTTACAGTAAAACATGAGTAAGTTTACCTGATGGTTCATAAAGTGGTATGTCTGGGGCATCAGACAAAGTGGTTGTTTCTTCTCCAGCCAATGGCATACTCTCTCCTCCTTCAAACATACCAAATACATTCACTGTGTATTTGGTAGCAGCTCTGTAGATGAAAAGCAAATAACATTCAGATATTTATTGTAAAACCTACTAGAGAGGAAAGGAGATAGATAGATAGATAGATAGATAGATAGATAGATAGATAGATAGATAGATAGATAGATAGATAGATAGATAG
>JAQQZY010000016.1:15656270-15667365 GCA_030068375.1 Ostorhinchus rueppellii | reverse complement strand
CAAATTGGAAGATAAAAGATATCAAAATGGAATATCTGAAGAGTATAAATGATCTTTTAATTTCTAATAGCAACCAATTTTTCAAGTGATGTTTTCAGATTAATGTCAACATGTGATGGGCTTCAAAGGGCGACAACATTGCTTGTATTTATAGAGTATTTTAGACCACATTTAGTATGCAAGGTATTCCTTAGCTTGCAAACTTTTTTGTTTAGAAATAATATAATGTAGAATTACAGTGAAAAGAAAAATATTCAATAAAGCATCATACTCTCATTTCAACTGACCTTTATTTAAAATACATTTCAGTACAAATCCTTTACAGAAAAATACATAATTTAAATGAAAACAAATACTTTGACCTATGCGTCAAATTCCTTATAAAATATATTAACAAACTCATTACATTTAAGATAAACACTCAAAGCTAGAAGCAGTTAGTAGCAGCATATTCTGGAGAATGTAACCCAAATTACCAGTAAAGTACAAACAGTAAATAAAAGGAATATATCTTTTTTTTTTTTTTTTAATCTAAGCACCAGAATTGGATAGTCCAGTATGTACATAAGAATTTACAACAGAAATCTTCTACACCCTGCACTGTCGAGTTATATGGAGACACACCAGAGCTATTATCTTCTTGTGGTATATTTCATTGGTATATTTATCAAGCCTTTCCTCCATTTTGAAATGTATTACTATTCACAGTGGATTTCTTAACTTCTATCCTCATAGACTGACTCTCAGCACGTGATTCCATCTTTACACCACCCGAAATCCCCAGGGATCCCAGCACAGCTTTTCCCGTCTTCAAGCTCTTGGACATTGGGATGCGGGTCAGCCCTGTGCGAGGTGCCTGGGCATCATGCCCAGTCTGTTTGACAATAGGGAGAAAGAGTACAGTTTCTCAGGAAGGAAAACGAGGCAAGGGAGCACATAAAGGGAATACGATACAAAAGTAATGGCAAATAAGTAACAAGAAGAGACTATTACAGGAAAACAAGAATTTCTGATTTCCCTCATTTTCTAGCTAGTGTAACTGATCTTAGATATTATAATGACAGTGTGAATAAAAATGTAAATATTTATTCATTCTTTCCTAGCTCAGTAGATGACTGCTTACACAGGCTAGTTTTCAATGTGCTGTTAAAAGTACATGGCTGGTTTGTGTCAGCCAGAGGGCACTGAGCCCTGCATGCCCGTTTGTGAATGTAAACACTGCGTAGCAACTATAAATTGCAGCCTGACTGTAGTAGGGTGGCAAAGTGCCACATCATTAGCTCTGCTGTTCTGAGGCCTGCCCCTAGACCCATTCCTGTCACGCTATCCATCTGATCCACAAAGAGCATATTATAAGGTCCACTGAAACACCCACACCGTGTTGTTCCATCTGGCACTGTCAAATGAATATACCCATAAACTTTTTTCACTTTATAAATGGGCCATCAAAGGTAGTTTTTGATCATTTTCAGCAACAACATTCTCCAGTGAAAGTTATTTTCCTGCCTTGAGCAGAAAAGTTAAATGTCAGGAAGGTGGAGACAGAAATCTCATAAGCAGGTGGATAAAACTGAAGGAATATATTGCTTAACAAAAAACTTACCATGCTTTGTGTCGGTCTAGAAGTGGTGGATGTTACAGGAGTAATGGTTATACTGCTCATCACTTTGCTCTGTGTGCTCCTGGTAGTAGTGGTAGTGATTTGACGAGGAGAACGTAAGACTGTCCCAGTTGATAAGGTCATTTCCTTGCTCTCCATGACTGCAGCTACTGGCCTGACTACCATCTTTGGACTGATAGTGTTGCCTAAATGAATGTGGATCTTGTTATCCTCAGTAGTGGTGATAATGCTGGTGTTGCTATGGCCTTTCCTTATCGGCATTGGGACCATCTGCTTCTCAGGGGTAACTTTAAACACAGCTCGGCCCATAGTCATCTCCTGGGGTTCTGGTGAGGCCGATGCTTCAGGTACCACCGCAGTGCTAACCGTCATAATAGATACAGGGGATAAAGACCGGCTTGAAGCAGAGGAGGAAACTCGACTGCCTTCGGGAGACTTGGCTCTGGATATAGTTGTGATAGTCACTGGGGACTTGGCTCTTTCAGGACCGTGAGAGCCAGCGACAGTCTTTCCTCTGTGGGTTGTAGTAGAGTGAGTAGGAATGATTGTGATTCTGGATTTAGGTTGCGATGGATTTGGACTGAGGGGAGCTGAGCTGGAGAAAGCATCCTCAGGAGGGGGGCTGCTAATCTCAAGGGTGGCAATATTGTTTTGGCGGTCTGGGGTAACTCGAATGTGTAAAGGCTGACCCTGTTTCTGGGTCATGGTTAGCTCAGATGGCAATGGATCTCCATTAATGTGCAGTGGCTTTTCCAGGTTGGTCTCTTGAGGAGCACTGTCCTTTTTTCTCATCCAGGGAATCCAGGATTTCTTCAAACCAAGGTCACTAGTAGATGAAGGGGAACGCTCAATAGCTCCAGCCTTTTCTGTGGGTTTCTTCAGGCATCTCTGCCTAAGATTGCTCATAATGTGATTTTCCTCTTGAACAGACTTTCTGATGAACACAGCAGGAGTATCTTCATCTGCTGCCACAGTGGATGCTGCCTCTGTTTGTACACCAGTGGACGTCACAGCAACATCCATCATTCTCCTCCCATTCATACTGGGCCGGAGGGCACGACTTTGACGCTTTGCTATCTCCAGCTCTTTGGTGAGGTGAAAAACTTCAGTTCCCATGTTCTTGGCTTTCTCTTCCTCTTCCAAGAACCTTTGCTGTAAAATAGAATAATCCACTTGTAGCTGAGAAAGTTGGTCTTCTTTGTGCATCAGTTCATGGATTTTCTCCTTGAGGGCTACAACATCAGCTTGCATTTCCCTGGTTTTTGCCTCTTCTCTCTTGCAGCGCTGTTGGAGGTCCTCTTCCTGGCTTTCTGCTTCTCCTTTCTCAATTGCTTTGTTCCGTGCTATCTGAGTCCTCATTTCCTCCACCTGTTGGGAAAGAATGTTGGCCTTGTCCTGTTCAGTAATGAACCTTTTCTCTAATATGTCATACTGATCTTCTGTCTTGATCAGATCTCCTTCTACCACTTCAAGTTGTTTGAGGCGATTTTTCAGTCTCTCAATTTCAAATGTCAACTCCTTAACTTTGTTGTCATCTCTTTTAACATGGTCAGATAATCTAGCCAGATCACATTTGACTGAATTTTTCACTGCCATCTTTTCTGCTTGTTCCAGTCCATCTAATCGTTTTTTCATCTGGCTGACCTTACAATTAAGATCATTTGTTTTATCAATTTCATAAGCTAGCTTTGTGCTAAGCTCTCCTTTTTCTATGGTCAGAGTCTCTACTTTGGTTTCCATTTCGGATTTCATTTTCAAGAGCTTTTTGCTTTCTTCAATCAGTTTCTCAGTCACCTCCATAACTTTGGTCTGTTCAGCTTTGACCATGGTATTTAAGTCCTCCTTTTTCTTCTCATCTGATTTTATTTTTTCCAGAAGGGTTTTTCGTTCTTCCATTAAAGCAACAGTCAGTGACTTAAGCTTACTCAAATCATCCTTAAGGCTAAGTTCAGACTTTTCTAACTTGAGCTCAGAAGATTCAAGCTCTTTCATGCGGATCCGGAGGGCTACAACTTCATCTGAGAGGTCTTTGGTGAGGCCCTTCTCTCTTTCAAGGGCAGTATGTAACTGTGCACATTCAGCCTTGCTCAGACTGAAGGCTTCCTCAAGTTTCTCTAACTCCATCATTCTTTTCTGGAGTTTCTCTACCTCCTGCCTGAGGTCTTTACTTTTAATGTCCTCTTCTTGTAGTCTCTTTCTTAGTTCCTTGCATTGATTTTCAGTCTTAGTAATCTCTTCATCCTTTCCTTCCATCTCCAGCACTTTCTTCCTCAAATTCTCCAGCTCAGCAATCAAGTTGGAGTTGCCACCTTCACCTCGGCCAATCTTTTCCCTCAGTTCTTGCATTTCCTCCTCACATTTCTTCAAGGTGCAGTTCTGTTCTTCTAGCTCCTCTACTTTATGTGTAAGCCCTATAATTTTGGTGTTAAGTTGTCGATTGGTTGCTTCCTGACTGGCCAGCTTAGCGCTCATCTCCTCATGTTGTTGGGTGAGTTTGGCAGATTTCTCTTTAAGTTCAGCCTCCAGGCTCAACACCCGGTGGCCATCCTCCTGAGCATGCTCCCTGGCTTCACTCAGTGCCTGCTCATGCTGCTGGAGCTGCTGGCTGAGTTCCTGGACCCGCTGGCACTGTTGGTCCATTTGTTCCAGGTGCTGTTGGCGCTCATTGACCAGCATCAGGGCAAAAGACTTTAGCTTTACCAGCTCCTCTCTCACCTTGGCCAGACGTTTTGTGTGTTCCTTCTCCTTTTTTACCTGGTAGGCTTTCTCAGTCTCAAGTAATCTCTTCAGTCTAAAAAGGAGAGGAAAGCAAAGTAGTATTATTGTAACAACTTATTAATTATTCCATTAGATTACACCAAACAAAAATTGTGTTGAATGTTTCTCTTGCTCTCCAAGGCAAACAATCTCAAAGAAGTGTCTGAAAATACATTTTTAAATCAGCACAACTATATTTCACAGGAATCTGTCAGTTTATTATTTTTACGCTGAGTTTCACATTCAAATGTGAATATAACAAAACACACGGTGCAGAATAAGTAATAAGATCTCAAAGGAAAACTGGTACATCTGCACTATTCCTTCCAAACATTCCTGCTATTTTCATCCATGTTGATGAGGCAAAGATTAAAACATAGACTGCAAGTGAAAGTTTAACACCCCCTCACCATGTGGTCTTCTTTTCTTTCAGCCTCTTTTTATGCTGCTCATGCCCATGCTCATCTCAGGCTCCAACAAAATACATGCAAAGCAGACTGAATGCAAAGTTGCATTTTTTTTCTTGTACACTCCCAGAGACATCCTAATGCAATATTCAACCTGAACATTTTTGCATTGCAAACAGATCCAAATGAGTATGGACACCAGGACAACAAGGTGATTGTGCATCCACAGCTTAAACAACTTATGAAAGATCACAATGAGCCATATGAAAATAAAAATAGCATATCCATGACTGAGGATACAGTCACCTCAGAAACAAACACACACAGAACTTACCCTCAGTGGATGCACTAAGAGCAGCAAATAATCATTGTTGTCACCATTTACAGTAAGATCCACTGAAAATGCAGAAGAAAATGCAGGAGCCTCTCTTTCCACAAAGTATCCCCTGTCACATTCCAAGCATGTTATCAGGACAATGAAAAGTGAATAAATACAGTGAAGTACTACCGGACCTCAAGTGAATGATGTAACCTCTCCCATATAAGGGAGTAATGTGTGTATGAGTGTGTGCCGCACTGCTTTGGACACTGAGAGGGGGTGGGACCTTTGCCACAGGAGGAGTGTTTTGCAAAACTCCCCTAATTTTCATGCTTTCATAAAACATAGCAACAGGTCAAAGCAAGGGAAAACACTGCAACCAGGGTTAAGAAAGTTTACACGCATGTTTTGCTAAATATTAACACTGCCATCCTTTGCTAGAGAAAACCATGCTTAGAGCAAGTTTTACATGAATTAATTTATAACTCTGCTTTTCAAAGTTGACAGGAAATTGCCTCTGCAGACCGGAAGCATAATCTCTCTGGTACAGTAGACAGGAGAGATTGGCTGCTGTAGTTCCACTCGAGGGGAAACCGGACCAGAACTGGGTTCCCTGCAAAGTTTACATGTGATGAGGAAACCAGATATGGATGAGCTGGATGCCTCCCTTGAGGTGCAGGAGGATTGAGTGTAACCATCACAATAGGTTTATGGACTGCTATACCCAGGCCGTGTTATTGGGAGTATGTATAAATAAAGTCAGTCGTACAAACTAGGTTAACAAGAAAACAGGAAAGGCTGTGCAACTCATGCAACAGTGCAAACGTGGCTAAAATACGGCCAACACATCTATGTGCAAACACATTCATTGGAAATACTAAACTCCAATTTGTGGTTTGTAAGTTGCAGTAAACATGTCCATTGATTCACGTTACCGACAGCCTCATTGCCAAGTAGGATTAGTGCCTGGCTACTGTACTGAGAAGTCATCCAGATCTCTGAGTGCAACTCTAAAAATTCATACTTACATAGTTAGATATCATTGACACCCTAGAAATTGGCACTCTAAAATTACTTTCATGTAAAGGTCACCACCATGATGTCAGTAGTTTTGGCACCAAAAGTTATATTAGAGCTACAGCTTAGGTATATAGGCTATGTCTGGTTTGTTACTAAGGCATACGTAGGAGGAAATACTACATACAAATTAGCTGCAAGATACAAAGCTAATTGCAAGGAAGCTACCCTTCCTTAACCAGTACTTTCTATTTTTAGCGCACAACATTGTACTATAGTTTTTAGTGTACTGTAAGTTTATCAAAATTGTTTGAATGAAGGTTTTGACCTGTTAGGCAACTAAAACAGGCCTTTAAAAAAACGACACTAACTTGACTTGCAAATACACAGGTGTAACCCACAACCTAACATTCACAACAGAACATTTTTTTCATCATGGAAAAACATATTATCCCATGTTTCCAAGGGAATTTGCTCAGAGGCACTCCAGCCCCTGATGTTAGAAGGCTGAGGATTGAGGTAGATGTGACCTGCCAAAAAGCTGTCAAAGCATTGTGTCATACAGTAATGGCCTCTCTTGACAGAGAAAAAGCATTATGCATTAAGCAAGAGAGTTACTGCGATAATGTATAGTACATTTGATTAATGTGGTGCTAAAAGAAAGAAATCAGAAACAAAGTGGATATCCGATTATATGAAGGCAATAACAATGACCCTACACATAATGTACATGGTTTGTTGAAAGGCAATTGAAAAATTTGCCACTTCTGTCATAAGGGATTAAAATACCACGAATGCTGTTTTTTCAATTTTACTACAGTTATCACCTAGAGATCATCTGGAGGTCTGCATTTTCATTTTGTGCATGTGTGTTAAAACTCCCTTCAGGAATGAAAGCTGTTTCTTCAGTTAATAATGGCGCATACTGCTAAGACACGTAGAAATTCAACTTCTTGACATATAAATTGCTCTCTTGTGTGAGAGTGTTAATGGTTGATGGCTACCAGTCAGAAGTACATTCTTCAGTGCCCATCCTGTGCATTCCTAGAAGTGTTTGGCACAAGACCTTTGACTTTTCACTCTTCACTCTTCACACTCACCTCAGTTATAAGGAGATCACATTTATAAGGATGAGCTGATGATATACCTCCATCTCGCCTGAAAGGGTTGATGTCAAAACAGAGCTGGAGGGGTGTCTGGTATGTGTTTTCCTATGGGGGTGTTGGCGTACATATAGTATGTTTGTCCAAATATGTCATGTGTTAATGTCTTTTGGAATGTGTTTATGTACAATTTGCTTACATTACATGCTTGTCTGCACTTTGTGAATTGTTGTTAATGTGTTTGTTTTTCACACATTTTCTTGCGCTGCCATTTTCTGTTTCTGTGCTCATACCTGACCCTTAGTCTAGTGGCACAACTGGACACTTTTCTCCCCTGATGACTCACGGCTCCATAGAACCAAGTTATATGAGATAATCTCCATTACCTTCTGCTGAAAGGTGACAGAGGTTGATCTGTGCATGAGCCAAAGAAGCTGCTGGAAGCTATCTGGCAGAAGAACCAGGTCATCTTTTTCCAACCAAGGATCAAATGGATGTAAACTGGCACTGAACTGTACTAAATGCTTCAAACTAAAGTTCAGGTTTACTTTTCCAGTGTTGAGACAACATGATGATTCAATGGTTTCTCTGACACCTACCTGCAATGTCAAAACTACTTTTCTCAAGTTGGTCAGAGACAGTTTAGCCTTTAAAAAAAAAAAAAACTTTGACTTTCATCTTCTGATTTCATCTCTCCTCTGTCTCTGTACTCATTCATGCATGTATTTGACTGCAGGTTAGATGTGTAAAATTAGGTTCAGCACCATGTCACGCACTTCTGTGACGGCCTGTGATATGTGGATTCTTTTAAAATTGCTAAATTACAACAAGCCTCTGTGTCTGTCTCTCTCCACATTTCTATCTGTCTGTGCTGTTGTGTGAATGTAATTCAGCGGCCTTGACTGTGATTTAGCTTTCATGGTCTGCTTCCTATGTCCTGCAATAAAAGCTGAAGGAAGTGTGCTTCCACTGGCTCACTGGATTGAAGGTTTAACAGTTCATGAGATGCAGCCTATAAGTGCACTCTGGTTTGTTCGGCTGATGACTGGATGTATATACTGTATTTAACTGTATTTATAGTGCATTTATAGGGGTTCTGTTTTGTCTGTTTCAAAAACGACAATCGCTATAATGGCACTTTGCACTTTAACCCAGATAGACCTAGTGCTACTTTTGTGGAAGTTCCCAAATGAATTTTTCTCTCTAACCATTCTGAAGTGACTTATCATCAATGATTATATTTTTATCATCTGTATTTTGTATTTGTAAGTGTACATCACATATTTTTCTATATTGCATTTACTAATCATGTAGATATTCATGAAAACTCAGGCTTAAAGTTGGGGGTTGTTATATCAAACACAGAAAAAAACTGAAGAAAAAGTGACTTTTTCAGCAAAGGTATTATTAACTGCATATAAAAGCAAGTGTCTTCATCTGCTGTCATTGATCCAAATCCATGGGTTTTACTGGTGAATCAATGTTGAAGATGATAGTGTTTCCATGTTCACTCTGGAGCCTCTGAACATCCAAATGGGTCATATCTGATGACCATGAAAAGACGACAAACTGTATTTTACACCAATTATTTACATATATTAATAGGATTAGTGGATCAACAGGTATTAAACAGTTTAGATCAGTAGATGGTTTTGGTCGCCAGTGGCTGTTTGGGTCTTTATGGGTTAAACTTGATTGAGTGTTTTAAAAATCAACTGAAGACTTTTTTGTTTAAACAGGCTTATAGTTAGGGGTGGGTTTTATGACCTTTTGCTTTTATATTTTTATGCCTGTGTCTGTCTGTAGCTTTTTTTTAATGTAGTTTTGAAGTCTGTGTATTTTACTTCTGCTTTAATTGTAAAGCACTTTGTGAAATCTTTTTGTAAAAAGTGCTATATGAATAAATATTATTATTATTTATTTATTTACTTTAATTATTGTTGTTATTATTATTGTTAAATGTGTAAAAAAAATATATGAGTTCAGTAAGTGCAATTAATACATACAATATCCTCTTACAGCTATTGTTTGTGAATATGAAAGTCTGAGCTCGAACAGACAGTGATGCCTTATGGGAATTGCAACAAATACATTCCCCAATAAGAAATGGCCAATTAAAACTCTTTCATCTGTGAATGCTTTAATTAGTAGGGCCTCCTTTCTCATATGCATTCAGTGCACATACACACTCACATCTGAGCTTGTTTGATCTCTGTGAGGCCCTCTGCACACGTGATGTGACTGTCGCCTCTCTCTAACATTACTCAGTCTGAAACTCCATTTTTCTCTCTTACCGGTGCTTTCATCCACAGCCTCCCCTTGACCAAACAGAAGGTCGCCACCTCAGAGGTGACTTCACCTCACAGATGATGTCATGGGAGATTCACTCCTTTCAAATGGCCTTTATTCCCTGAGTTGCTTTTCCTCCTGTTGCTCCACCCAATGGCCTGGTCTCCTCCCCTCTCTGTGCCTGACCTCCTTCTTTCCCACAGCAAACAGCCTGACCTTTTCCTCACCTACAGTTTCCACCCTGCCTCTCTCCTTTCATTTCCACTTCACTCGCCTCTCATCCTCAAGCTGCGGTCCTCTCCCTGTCAAACAAAGGTATGTGAGGTTATCACTTTAGTAAGCAACTCCCCCTTCCACTACACCCTCTCTCTCGCTTCATTGGGTTGATGAGACCATCTTTCACACATTCCTTCTCTCTCCATGTTTTACTCCCCTGTTCCTTTCAGCAGTGTCTTTGGCTGAAGAATTCCTCTTAGGCATTTGTGCATTCTTTCAGCAAATACAGACATAAACGTGGTACTGTAATGTAATATTACACATAAATGCATATAATTGTAATTTTCTTTTCAAAAATATAAAATATGTCATAGAATGAGGTCACTATTTGAAAACTGCTATCATACATGTATCATATGATCAGTGTTATGTGACGTAACTAATTTTTGGGGGGGGTAAAAAGTAGTGTAACATGATTCTACGGAAAATTTGGAAATTAAACATAGTTCGTTTTTCAGTGTGGCACATCGTTACTCGTCTTAGGGACAGATCTGTCAAGTGTTGTGTATAGTTTTTTCCCTCAATTTTTTTTTTTTTTTTTTTTTTTTTATGATCTAAGAATTATGTGCATGCTCCAGACTGTCGGGCATTCTTTTTGATGTAAACATCTGGTAGTGAAACAGCTGTGCCTGTACAATAGTCACAGGCTCTCATTTCACCTCGTTTGACTAGCTAACTAAACAAGAGTTGGACAAAAAAATGATACACCCTTATGTATTTTGTGTTTACCAATAAGATGTATGGAGGTTCTGTTATTTCATATTGTTTGATAGAACTTAGTGGTGGAGTCAAAGCCCATAGTAGTTAAATGTTTTCTTGTCAAATGCTCTGTTTGTAGCATTTCTTATAACAAAGAGCACAAAGGAAATGCCTGTTATGTCCTCCATAGTAGAATTTCATATAGGCCTACTGTACATATTTAGGAACAGATATGTGGTTCTGCCCAAAGTCAAGCAACATAAAAGTAACGTAAAAGTAACGAGTAATGTAAAAAGTTATAGAAGGCAACTAAGTAAGGTAATGGATTACATTTTTAAGAAGTAACAAGAAAAAGTTACTTTTTGAAAGCAACTCCCCCAACACTGCATATGTTACACAATTACTCTTGACTAGAAATCCAAAACCTAGTCTAAGCAGTTCTAATAATGTAGTTAGTAAAGGCTCAAGCTCTATTTTCTTTCCACACTGCAAAAAAAGAATTTCAAGAAAGTAAAAAAAGTTTTAAAAAACTTGTATCTAGGAAATAAGTCTTATTTTTTTGTCCAAAAAGAAAATTAATCTTTCAGACGCAAGAACTTCATGCTTA
>JAQQZY010000016.1:15620515-15633056 GCA_030068375.1 Ostorhinchus rueppellii | reverse complement strand
GTGTGTGTGTGTGTGTGTGTGTGTGTGTGTGTGTGTGTGTGTGTGTGTGTGTGTGTGTGTGTGTGTGTCAGTGGTAAAAGAAAGACGTTCACTCTTATGTAACAGACAAAGCTAGGGTTTCAAATTCTCCGGGTACAGATTTAGTGGAGGACTTTAGGGTTGCTGCAAAATCTGGGATACCAGCACTGGCTAATAGATAGTCCCACTGAGATATATTTTATATTGCAGACATGTGGTTTTTTTTTTTTCTTTGTTTTTTTTTTTTTTTTTTAACACTTAAATCTTACATCCTTGTACAAATGAAACCATGTTTTTTTTTTCCCCTGAATTAAAAGAATAGGTGTTAAGTTGATGTCAGAGCTGGACTGCTGGTCCCTTGAAGATGTCGCAACTCTTTAGGAGAGCCACTGTTGGTAAATATTTAATCTCCTGTGTGGAATAAAATGCAGCAGAGTAAATGGGACCAGAGCTTATTGTTCATTCTCTTAGAAGAGATGGTTCCCAATGATTATTTTATCACACTCAGCTGCCTTTCTTTGCATTTTTTCTTCCACTGAGTGCCTTATTTTTCAGTGAATGTAAAGTGTAGCTTAATGTATTTGAGCAGGAATTCTTGTTCTGTAAATGTGCCCACATGTGTTCATATGCCTGTGGTAGGCATAGTATGAACAGAAAATACAGACAGAATAGAGACACTCTGCATGGGTTTGCATAAACCACAGATAAATTAGCGCCTCTCACATGTCCACATAGGCCATCTATCCCCTCTAAATGTTTTAATGGCCACTTGGTAGAATTGATATCATTAGGAGAGATGATGACTGTTTGATGAGCAGGCCTCTTGCTGCTGGTGTCCCATAAAAGACCAGAGAGCACATAGAGTGCATTAATACTATCTTACTCTGCATTGTGCATGGTCCTTTTTACTAGTATGTCATGTAGTATAATTCATAAAAAGCTCTATGGGTCTGCTTTGTTTACAGCAGGACACTAGAGTAATTATGCAAAATTGCATGAACAATAAATATGTCCAGCCTGATTTACAGGACCACATAAAGGCCTGGTAGGCAAACGGGTTGTGGTTGTAACAAAAAGAATGTAGAATTTTAACTAAACCATTTGTTTGTTTATAAATCTGTTTTTTTTTTTTATCATCATATGTTTTAATTAACGCTGTCATAACTGTTGTTTTTTTTTTTGGGGGGGGGGGGAGTGTTTCTGAGACAGTGCCGTATACCTTTAAATCAGCGGTCTCATTGTTGGAATTATCTTGTTCCCTCTGAAGCACTGGGATCACCGATTGTGTTAATGAAGAGGGATTTGTTCAAAATGAGGCGCAACTGGGTTGTCTTCTTGTCTGATGCAATGATGATGTGGAGTCAAAGGTCATGTCTTTCCATGGTGGATAAGATTTCTATAATTATCACCATATGAAATGAAACGAAAGCCACTGCTTGGCCAGAGCCTTTAATTGCCTTACTCCTATATTGTTATTAGTAATTCTCATGCTCTGCAGTAGATGAAATCCCAGGCCACAGCTGCAGTGTAACATATAAGGCAATTAGTGGTGTGTGAAAACATCTGAAGTGGGTTAACACAGTGTAATCAAACAGAGGACCATAGCAAAGACACTGAAACCAATGAACCTTTTCTAAATAACCATGATGACAAAATGGCATCAGTGAAAGGCAGGGGGGAGGGCATGTGCAGTTTGATTGGCTGGTTGATTTGAACCTATTGAAGCCGGCCAGTGCAGGCTAATGAGATAATGAGAAAGGAAATGTTGAATCCATTTTACATTAGCAGCTGCTGGGGTCTATATTGATGCGGTGTGGGCAGATAGGCTCTTATCCTTACCGTTTAATCTGTCTGTCTTGTTCTTCTCGCCCCCGGACTGCACCTCTCTCGTGTCACATTGAGTGACTGAGATCGTCCTTGAAGGTTTCTGAGAGTGGCAATTGGCTGCCTTGATGGTGTTCCCCGAGGCTCTGTACGCCCTAGGTCTGTCCTACCACCAGATCACACCTGCGTTCCTATTCCTATTTTTCACAATCCCACTGTTAATTCTTTCACAAATAGAGCGACTGATCCTTAAATTGCTTTTGTCCTTAACAACTATAAACCTATCTGCAAGATCCCTTTAAAGAAGTTAAGTCAGAACAGAAACAGCTTTTCTGTTTCTGTTGCTTCAGTCATTTTACAGATTTCTAATTTATATTCAGCTCAGGGGTCAAGGAGCTTTTGAATGCACACTGCACAGAGGAACATCCAGACATCTGCATCTTCAACATAAACATCCAACCATTCTGATTCATCACCACTTCACATAGAAAATAGCTGATTTGCAAAGAGTAAATGGCCTGTGTTGTCTTGTTTTGTCTCTTTTCCCCTGCCTCCCTGCGTCTGTGTTTCATGGCAGAATTCATATCAAGTTCTGTTCATTGTAGATGTGTCTGTGCGACAGAGTACTTGTATTTATTCAGAAAGGTAAGGTGAATAAGACAGAGACTGTGATGGAGTGTTCATATGGAATGAGATTCAGGAAAAAATGGTACATGCCCCCTGAGAGTTGACCAAATATTAATTAACGAGTGAGTATTAGTTGACAAAAATATAGATATTATTTAATTGCAGGGATGCACCGATACCCGATACTGGTATGGGTATCGGGCCTGATATTGAGCGTGAGTATTTGTACTCGTAAAAGTACTCTGTTACAACCGCACCGATACCACTTACAGCAACGTGATATTCACAGTTAAGTGCAGCAGGTACAGAGGAGTAATGTTAGCAGTGTGGAGATATTTCAACATAAATGATAGTGACAAAAGTAACACCGACTGGAAGTAACGTTACGGTAAAGATATGGACAGATACATTCTGTCCATCCTCTGCGTACGCAATTCTATCCGTTTTCTAGGTGCTGGTGGATGCGTACCCAGATGGAGAATACCAGTGGGAACTGTGGAGGTAGAGGATCTGTTCAAAGAGCGACGGCTGAGTGACAAACTACTGACATATTTATGACAACTACCCAGGGCTCGGTCAGTTTCCGTTGTACTTATAATACTATGGGGGTAAGAAGTGGTGTGGACCAACACCTGTAGAAGTGAAAATGAAACTTAAAACTCATTTCTCTTTTCTCTGCCTCCTGAAGCTTCACTTTTAAACCTTACCAGTGGAAGTGCTTCCACATTAGTGTTTCCTCTGTCATCTCCATGTTTGTTATTACTGACTTTTGTCTTCTTCTTAACACACTTCACTTTTCTTTATGGTATTTGTCCAGTATGGTTAGTTAAGAGCTGCAACCTCTGGATTTATTGAGAAACGCTCATTCTAACGCCTTAAATGTCAGTAGCAGCACTTTGTTCCAGTCAGACTAATGACAATGACAATAAAGCACATTTTCAAAAGGAACTAAGAACTGTAAGAGTATTATTAAGTACTCGTATTTGCAAGTACACGATGTAAGTAATTGTACTTGCACTTGATCTGGAAAAAATGGTATCGGTGCATCCCTATTTAATTGCAATACATTACGAAAGTCATCAATCTCAAACGTGTCTTATCACCTGAAACGTATAAATTTGCTATTGTTACACACAGAAATAAATAAATATGTGCTACCAGACATTAATAAGCGGTATTCTATCCTTCTAATGTTTATATTTAAAAGGCCTATTATTTCTCTGTAAGTCAACTGTGTTATTATGTTCCATCTCAACAATGGAACTCAAATTGTTGTCCTTGTTCTGCCAAAAATATGTATTAATGTAATGAAATTAATATGATAAACATGTAATGACTCATTGACTAAGATAATGTTTTGTCGTGGGCACTCTTGGGGAAAATTAGTGAAGACACAAGGGAAGGAAAAAACAGAAGTGTGGCAGAAGAAATCATTCTGTTTAATAAAAAAAAAAAAAAAAGGTATGAAGTGAGGGGAATCGACATGAAATGATGCCCTATATGGACTGGATACGATGCATCATAAAATGTAACAAACCTGGAAGAGGATGTGCTCACATGTGACCGTCGTCCACACAAGTAGACAGCGCCAGAAGATAGATTCATGACAGAGATCGATCTGAAGGGAGAGTGAGGCGTACCTTCAGCAGATGGTTGTCTGGGCCGGTCGTCAGCCAGCTCTGAGTAATGACTGCATCAACCATCACCCACCAACCAACTGAGCCTCACAGGACGAGAGCCCTACAGATGTTTGCCTTGTACACAGTCGTCTACCAAGACCACAGGCCAGATGAGCGGAATCTAAATTAAATTTGTTAATGCAGCATTGAGCATCCATTATGGCTTACAGTTGACAGGCGGAGTTATGGCTTCTGCTGTAAACGGGGTTCCCACGGTGTCTGAAAAAGTCTTATAAGTCTTGAATTTACAAATCTGTGTTTAATACCTTTAAGTCTTTAAAGGGTATTAGATTTGATATTATAAGTCTTAAGTTATGTTGCCATAAACTTTGTCGCTGTATTGTGTTAGACATTTCCTTTGCAGCTTGGACGTTCAGCCTATTCAGTTCCACCTGTTCCAGCCTGATAATTTAGATTGACATTAGGAACCAATTATTGCTAACATTACAGCCCCTTGTGAGAAATGACTCAGAATAGTGGGAATCAAGGTGCTGGAGTAAATAAATGCACTTTCCTAAATTCTAGGAGTCACAAATTTTTGCCAGTATGGTTGTGAAATGAGCAATAAATTCTGTTCTAAAAATACTTAACTTGTAGAAACAGGGATTCACATTTCATGATTTTGACTTTGGTCTCCCTCTGTGCATATCTGTAAGAATTAAAGGCATCCGAAGTGTTAAATCCTTTCAGTTCAGTGGACTGGTTGAGTGTTGAGCGTGACCCACCTCAGTCACTTGTAATGCAGTGGTCCGGCACAGTGATGGATATGTTCCCTGTGACCTGAAGTGGCTCAGCTCTTGCCTCAGCGGTAAGACTGAGAGTCTCCACAGAGGGGGCCGAGCTGGTTTCTCACCTCCCACCACGCGTCCACGAGAACACGATTCATCTAGGCCTATTCCTATCTCGTAAACGGGGTCAAACATGGTATCAAGAGTATCGCAGAAAGTTATTTCAATGACTCGTGCCAGCACGGTAAACGCCTGAAGGCTTGGTCTCAATACATCACAGAGGCAAGGTAAAGAAAGCTAAAAATATTCTCCTCCCTCTCTTCCCTTAAACAAAATGCCGAGGTTGGCAGAGTTGGCTTATGAGCATCTCCAGAGATCCATTGCTCCTCCTAACAAGAAACTGTGCCTCATTCACTCAGTCAGCGCTCAGAGTTTAGCAAATTCAGCTTTGTTTAGCGAGTGAGCATGCCAACGAAATATGCAGGTATTTGTAGAATGTTGCTAATATTTTGGCTACATATCAAGCAAAGAAAGTTGGCTTTGAATAAATAAATCCCTGGCAGTGCTGTGATGCTGAGAAGTGATGAATTTTGTAAAACAAAACAAAAAGAGCTGTGCCACAAAGGAGAAACATCAGTCTTTAAGATATTAACTTGAAGGGTTATTTCAACGTCATGCACTGTGATTTCATGACTTCGTTTTAGTGGGAGTGAAATTGAAAGTTGAATTTATTACAAGCAGACTTTTTTTTTCAGAGGTTTTGAGGTTAAAATATGACAGTTAACATGAATATTTCAGCTTGCACCGACATCCCATGTATATTTGAAAGCATACTGCACTGTGGACATCTGCGCCACTGCTTTTTATTGTTTTGTTGTTGGTTGTAATCAATTTTATTAACATCAACATAGATAAGGTTGGCAATAATCCCATGTTATTGTGGTCAGTGACTGTTTAGCCACCCTCACCTTCAGCTTTTAGTGAATCCTCTCAGCTGCACATCTCATCTCCATGCTCGAAACTGAAATATTAAAGGGCCTCCTTTGAACTGTCAGAGTGTATTGTTTTCTTACACGCGCTCCTTTTGTCATCTCCATAGCCTTTACTGCCTTTCTCAGCAGTTTACTGCTCAGCCAAGGTCATTGCTATTATTCCCCAGCCTCACATGAGCACTGGGACCACGCAAGAGCAGCTCCAACAAAGGAAGGTCATTTTCACTGGGCGTTGATGGCCACATTATATCTCCAGTATGAAGCGTTATGAGAATGGCTGTCCAAAATAAAGAGCCTCACATTAAGTATGCTGACATATTAGAGCAATTTGGCTGCTCAGTGTATGTTGAACAATGTGGCTGCGGTAAATGGCATTTTCGTGACCGATGGCATGGCAGTTCTCTTACAAGCTCTCATATCCGACTGGCTCTTTGTGTCGACCACCATGACTGGTATGCTGCATTATGTTTCTGTGTGTAGTCGGTGCTTTGTTTTCCACATCACTCGTTTCTTTTGCAGAAGTTGATTGCTTGAAAAGGTCATCAGTCGGTCAAGAAGGTCAATAAAATAATATGAGGATTTGACATGCTAGGAAATCCAAAGAGAGGCCTGGGGTGTGATTAACCCCCTGCATCGAACTGACACGCGCTCACCTCCTCATCTAAGCTCATATTCCAGATCTGTCATAGCGGCAACTCGGGGTGAAACCCTTTGATGGAAAATGTAGGCTAAACACACCGAGGAGCAGATCTTATTAGCGTTTCCCCACGAGAGGAGTAGTTATTTGATGTGCACTCTTGTTGCATAACCAAAAGGAGTTGGAAAATGAGAGGGAGCCTTGAATAATCCATGTTTGTTTCAGGAAAGCACATTTTTACTCAGTCTAAGCTCCAATCAGCTGTAATGAGACCAGATTCTGACAGATAGTAAATACTGCTTCATCTGACCTGTTCAGGCAATGCCACCTGTTTTTAAATGTTCATAAAATTGGACAGTAATAAATATTTGTGCAGGATTCGATCAGGACTCCAGAATTTTATTTTATACTTTTGCATTCTTTTGGTTTTGCGAGGCTTGCGTAAACCATGCAAGGAACACATTTTTATTATTGGATATAGGTTTCAATGATATTCCACTATTTTATGAATGCATAGTTTAAGTCATTTTCATAACAAAAGTCTTTATTTCTTTCAGTTGCTTTTTCTAAAAAATTATTATTGCATAGTTGGTGTTTCTAACTTTTATTTTGTTGGTCTGAATGGTTTTATGTTTCATAGATCACAATCTAAACTAATTCATGGAAAATGAATGTGGAGAAATGTATAGCAAAAGGACTATAAAATAATTTCTATTCCCCTCTGTATATTTGCTCATGTTATCATCTCAGCAGGGAAGGACTTGGACAAGCTGGGTGTGGTATTGAAGCCAGAATTCCATTTTCAGGCCCCCTTTCCACACAGTAATATTTAATGGCTGCATGTCTTATTTGGACTGATATTGCTGTATTTCTGAGTGCTGCGTATGAGCAGCCTGCCCACACGCAGCACAGCTTGTACCGTCCAACAATCTGTACATTTGGCAAGACTATCCTTATCTATGACACGCATAAAAGCACATAATGAACAATATAGTGGACATGCTGCTTTCACAAAATAGTTTTATTGGTAAAAAATAGAACTACTTGCACAAGCACATTGAGACAACTGTATCAGAACTTGTGAACTGGTCATCATCACAAATATGCTCTGGCAAAGTAAGAAGTGCTAGCATCCACAAAAATAAGCTGCAGTTATCAAAACAATAAATCAATGTCTCGGTACAGTAATATGCAGAAGAGTTCAAACTCTTTTAGACTTTTAGGACCTAGTCACTTTGCACTCTGGCCATTTAGAAGCTAATGAAATTGCGTGCTGATGATCAAGCTGCACAGCCACAGAAAAAGAGAAATCTCTAGCTCCTATGTCACTGCGGAAGCCTATCAGACAAGAAGTTGTTCCCTTTTTTTTTTTTTTCCAGAGTGCCGGGTGTGTTATGTATTTGTACTGGTCCAGCGAGCTTGGACTGCTCAGCCATTTAAAACAAACTGCTGTCAAACAAAGAAAGAAAAGGTGCATTGACTTGTCTTCTTATAAAGAAGATATGGTATGAACATGGTATTGTGTTTTATATTGAAACAATCTGAGGGAAAACCAATCCCTTAGTACAAATAAACACTTCAAAACCTTAGATACTTGTGTACGGTTGCCACAGACCTGCAGTGAACCAGCTTTTCTGAAACAAATACATTTTTATAATTCAGAAAATACCACACTCAAATCTATCCAAAAGAAACACTCATGCCTAGTGAAGTCTTGCTGTGCTTTGGGAAATGAGGAATAAAGAGGATTTAAAATAACCCTCGAAAGCTGCACTGGACTGTACACAAGCATCTAGTTGACTTGAGACTTAGTCTGGCAGAACAAATCACAAATCCATAAAACATCTGAGAATGTATAATTCATGTACAAACAACGCAATAAAAAAATAAAACCGAAAGAACTCCAGATAGTATTAAAACGTGTCATCATGAGACGATTTGGCACATTCTCCAAACACATAACGTGTCAGTATTAGGTGATGACATGGCACATTCTTTACTCTGTTTATTGCATTGGTTATGGTGCCTGGGCAGTGAGTTATTGTCAGGAGGCCAGTTCTGCTGGCTAGTCTGTGCTGGGCAAGATGGCTAGGCAGGGTGGGGTAGAAACCTGGCCTTAGGGCGATGCCACGGCAGGCAACAGTGCCCGCAGAGATACCAGTGGTGTCCCGGCAGTAGCCTGCAGGTGGCGAGCTGGGCCTAGCCATCTGCTCTCCCCCAGGAAGCTGCATGTTTATGAGAGAGACGGAGAGAACGTGCACTTCTATACATCACTGCCAAGGCCTGTCTGAAGCACGAAAACAATATTCCCTTGATATCCGTCCCTCAGAGAAGAGTAGACGCACTCTGCAACATGCCTAAGTGAAAGCTTAGCAGTACGAGTGACATATGAGTAGTAGGCAGTTTTGTTTATGCTTCATGCCATGCTTTCAAAATGCATCAGTGTCGCCCCATCAGCCGTCGCATCCATGTGACATGTGACACAAACAGGACAGAGGGAGTGAGTTGGGGGGAAAAAGAGAAAGAAGAAACTGATCGATAGTGAAAAAGAGGAACGATGGCATTTTCAAGTGGCTAAAATTCAAGACCCTGACACCTTCTGCAGGTGGAGACTGGTGGCATATGCACACTGCTGACGCAATTGGAAAACAAGTCACATATGGAGAATGACTCAAACCTTTTTTAGCTGCCTGCCACACAGCAACTCAGTCGACCATGACTCAAGAAGCTTCCCCCTTCTCCGCTCTGTTTTTGCCTCTTTACCACTGCACCATTAAACATTTGCTCATCCCTTTGCAAGTAGTTGGCGTAAACACTATGGCAGTGGATTGCAAATAAGAGCATTTTCCAAAACGTTTGACCACCTAACAGGGATGCTGCCTCACGCCACTGACTAATAAAGGGGATTAGTTGAAGTAGTGTGAGAAGAGACTCTGATTGACGCTTATGGCTGCCGGGGGGGGGGGGGGGGGGGGGGGGGGGGGGGGGGGGGGGGCTTATGGATGCATCCCCCCCCCCCCCCCCCCCAAACAACTTCAAATCACTGGCTGACATGCACACAAACCAGCAGCAGACAATAAAGATGTTTGAATGACGGATTCGGTTTCCATGGTAGTGCGGAGGAGGATGGAGGGAACGAAAAGCACATTCAGAAAGCTAGCGTGTCTGAGTGTTTACTGTGTAACATGAAGACACACATGAGCACGTGCAAGTGTGTGGGTGCGCTTGTCTGAGGATGTGCTGGTGTTTGGGTAGGTGCTACTTACAGGCAGGCAGTTTTTTTGTTTGGATGGAAATATCAGATAGTCCACTCTGCCCAAGGATTAAATCTCTCCATCTTTCTCATATTTCCACCTGCAGAGAGAGAAGCAGGCATCTGTTTGTCTGCATTTTCTCTCTCAAATTCAACCCAGCAGCCCACATGTACTCCTCCTGACAGTCCTCTTTGAACAGTTACAGCAGGGTAATGTTTCTACAGCTTTTCAGGCACAGGCATTGTGTGGCTATGTCTCAGTCTTCTACCAGGCATTCCGCTGTATTAATACACAGACAGGCTCCACACAGCATGCTTTAGAGGCAAAATATCAACATCATTCTAGTAGCTAACAAAAATATGACCATTTATTTCATCAGTTCCACATAGCATTCTAGTGGATAGGTTTACGAAAAACTACAATGGCTTGCTATGAAAGGATTTCCACCTACAGCTTTTAGGCAGTATATTGCCTATTTTGTCAAATGGGAGGTTACCAAACGATTGTAAATAGCAGCTAAATGATTGCTTTTTTTTCTTTTACTTCAAACCTTTGGCGAAGGGGGAAAAAATCTACACGAAGGCTTCCTTATTTGCTTAATCCATTCCCTGGGGAACTCTCTGTGATTTACTGATGAAGGATGTCTGCATTTGGTTAGCGGCTTCCTTCGATTCTGCTGCACCTTATCCTGGCTCCTTACACATTCACACTATTTGTTCCAAGGCGTTCCTCAGGGAATACCTCCACTGCTTGTGCTTGCAGAACAGAAAAAGAGCGGAGCAAGATACCAGAGAAGGGAAAATGAATTCAAAGTTGTTGCCCTCCTCTCCCATTTTTCTCCTTCTCCATCTGGAGTAGAGCCTAATGTGTAGCAAAAGCCATGATGGTTTCCCCTCAGGCTCGTCTCCCTTTAGCAGTAGCATACACAGCGCTGCTTTATTACACATAGTCCTGCAGGCTGTAGCCAGTCTTGTTGTCTAATGGGGAGAGAGAGCAGTACTGATGCTGGAGCTCCTGCTGCTGCTGAAGCAGCTGTTGCTGCTGTTGTTGGAGCAGCAATTTGTCAGGGGGAGGGAGCAGGACCAAGTCCTGGGGGCCATGCCTTTTCCCTGAACAGGACATACAGAAAATAGACCCCCCCACAAAGAGAAATCCTGCCGAAACAAAGGCAACGTAAACGGCACCCCCAGGCTCAAACTTATTGCTCTCGGGCACGCTGGAGTCCAGGAAGTTGGTAATGACCTCGTTGGTAAACCAGGAAGCAGGCACCAGACAGAGAAAACCTGCAGCGACAAAGCATCCACCACTGGCGATTGCAGCGTGTCTTTTCGAGCGTCGCCCTCCTCCCCAGCGTGTGCATTTGAGTCCTAGGGATGCAAGACAGAGGCCCATGGCTGCTAACACACAGCACAACACCATGGTGGTGCGGGCAGTCTGCAAGTACGCAGGTAGTGAAAGCACTGAATACTTAAGTGTGCAGCTGAACATGCCTGTGCTGTACCATGTGCAGTCCATCCACAGTCCTTGCATCTGGGAGATGGCTGTGATGATGTTAGAGCCCACATCTGCACTGACTTTCCAGTTGGGTAGAAGAGTGGCCACCATGGCACCCATGATGCCCAGCAGTGCCAGGACAAATCCAAATATCTGCATGCCTGTGGATGCCATGCTCCTTTTCAAGTTGTCGCTGATGCTGCCTCAGCTCTTGTCCTCACCAGGCAGCATTCAACCAGCACCAGCCAGGCTCGTCGACCCCGCCGCCTGGCCGCTTCTCTCCCCTCCCTTGGTAGTTTACCAGCTGCCAGTCAAATCCCCCAGCCTCTCGGGTGTTCAGGGGTGGCTCCACTGGACTGGAGGAAAAAGACAGAAACGAGAAATTGATCTGAGTGGATCTCCTCACACTCCCTCCCTCAGTCTCCCCACACAAGCACAGACTTTTCTGTCTGGAAACAAAGGAGTGCATGAAGCGTGAGCGGTAGGAGCTGGCTCTGCCTGACTGTAGGTAAGCAAAACAGTGGGAGATGTTGTGCAAGTGTGCATTTTCTATGTGCTCTCTTCTCCTTGGCTCTGAACGGAGCCCCATAGAGCTGTTATTGGAGAGGGAGAAATGAGTTTGTGGTATTTGCAATGCTCAATAGCTATGTGGACTTAAAGCTGCAGTGTCCTCACCCTTCTCTAATTCTGTACAATTCACACTTTAATGTCACTGTTGGTAAACTGAACAGGCAAATATATCTGCTTATTCTCAGTTATAATACATCAAAGTACAAGTTCAAATCAAAGCAGTAGCATTGATTAAACTTTCTGAATGTGCCGTTGTTTGTTATTTGGTTGTACTTAATAACCGGTGCATTAGACACTGTCATCTTAAAAATACATCCGCCTTCCAGTGAATAAACGCGAAACAAACTCTAATTGTTTACTATTATTATTAGCAGTAGTATTAATAATATTTTTCTTCAATTCCGAGGGGGAAAGGCTGTAGAAATAATCCCTTACCCCGGCTGGTGCAGAGCTGGCGCTGACGCGTCACGTTGTTCGCAGTGATTCCTGTAAACACACAGTCACAAACTGAAACACAGTAAGCTGCTGAGGGGGCGAGGAGGAGAACGGAGCCCGGTCCACGGATCCATCCAAGCCTTCCATTTCCTTAGCAACAGAACAGGAGAGCGCATCCCGGCTCGGACCACACACACTCGGCCGGAGCCTGGGAGAAATAACCCTAGCGCTCCGGCTCCCCCCCCCCTCTCTCTCTCTCTCTCTCTCTCTCTCTCTCTCTCTC
>JAQQZY010000016.1:15605590-15620415 GCA_030068375.1 Ostorhinchus rueppellii | reverse complement strand
CTCTCTCTCTCTCTCTCTCTCTCTCTCTCTCTCTCTCTCTCTCTCTCTCTCTCTCTCTCTCTCTCTCGCTCTCGCTCGGTCTTCCTCTCCCACCTCTTCCTCTCACTCCTCGCCGGGTTTTATGCGCGGATGTGTGCGTGTGTATCCTGTGTGTGTGTGTGTGTGTGTTGGAGAAAAGCAGTCTGCCTTACAACCAACCACAACTTTAAAATCGGATAACAAAACCGCACTGTGCGCCTCCCTGACTGTTTTCTCTCACCTCCTCCTCCTTTTATGGCAACAACCGACGTCGGAGAGCCTTTACTCTGCTCTAACGGATTGCTCTTTCCTAATCCCACACCTTTTTTTTTTCTTTCTTTTTTTTAAAAATATAGATTAGACTGAACTCTGGACTTTCTTTTAATCCATATGTGGATTATTCCCCTGAAATGCAGTTTTGTGTCTGGTGCAAGCATGTGAATGAATGGAATCTGATTAAATGCAATTCCAAACTTTATTACATTTTTTTCTTCACACAAAAATAATTAACAGCACTTGAATGTTTTGCTATTTTCTGCATCGACAAAGGGGTTGGCTATATAGAGCAATAGGCTATTTTTGTCTATTCACTGTTAATTCTGGGTGGAGAAACCTCTTTTTGCTCTGTATTGTAAACCAATACATCAGTTCAGATTCCTTTTACCCTCTGCATTGAACCTCTCAATAGTCATGATGCAGTGCTGCTGCTGTTGAAAGATAAACAACCATGATGCAAAATCTTGATAAGATTTCCAAACATAGCCTCACAAAACAACTGGGGAAGGGTAATCTCATTAAGACAGAAGGGGAGAAAAACCTGCAACCATTACATGAAGACGAGCTGGTGAAACTTGTTTTCTTGTGAGGGTTTCTTTGTTTATGTGACGATCCAGAGGCCAGAGGAGCATGTGCAACCCACCATGCCAAAACTGACCCTCCCTGGGGCATCATCTTCATCAGGCATCAGTCAGCAGGAAGCTAAACTCGCAGCTGCTACCCTCGCCGTTCCTCTCCTCTCCGTAGAGGGCATACAACAGGGGAGGGAGTGGCTAGGACGGCCTTGATTCATGAATGACAAAGAGGACGAAATGAGACGAACAAAATCAGACGGCACTAATAGTCCTGATACCCTTGGAAATGCAGATGTATGTTGCTGTTATTTTGCTGCATTGGCAAATCAGCAAAAACAGCCAGCCGTGGGAAATTATTTTGCCACCCCCTACTACAGTGTAACAAACCAGGAGCTGACTATAGTGATGTTTGGCCATTACAGGTTGGTAGCAATTGATTTGTTTCAGTATTGATCTGTTTGTTTAATATGGCCCAATGTTCTCTCCAGCCCCCTTTTGTTTTCCTCATAAACAAACCCTCAGAGACCCTTTCTTAAAATGAGATGTGGCTGAAGTGTGGAGGTGGTGCACGCCACAGTATCTCCAGTGAGATGTTAGTGTCAACCTTCAGCTCTATATTCTCCAGGCTCCTTGTGAAATACAACTGCAGCAGGAATGGAGTTTTGGGTCCCCCCCCCAGTTTTCTGCAGCCCCACTCCAGTATGGCATGTGTGACCTGTCTCCTTGTAACTGATGCAAACCTAAGTGCTTATGCTGAAGACTGAAATGAATAAATGAGTAGATAAATGCTGTGATAAATGAAAGAGGTGGGGAAAAAGTGAAAGGAGAGAAAAGCAAAATGTAGTTAACATACATCCGGTGAGTGCAGATGTGTGGCGCTGTGATGTGTGAAGATATTGCTGCCTATTATAAGCGTGGTCTCCTTTATTTTATCACCTCCCAGCAGAGCTCCATAGTCTTTCTGCAGCATCGCACCGAGGGATGGCCGGACCAGCCACGCACTCCTCTGCCCACATGAGGGGCTTTTATCGTTCGATTTGCATTTTCCTCTTTTATGTCCTCCCTTGTGTAATTGGTTTTCGTGCTCATCGTCTCGCAAAGGCAGTTTGTTGACAGTAGCGACGCAAGGTGTTGTGTGATAGCTGTGATGTCGCTGTCAATGCAATCTTGTTGTGTTGTGGAGCACAGGTCCAGTTTTCACTGAAGATAATATGTGTTAACCTATCTGAGGGAAAACACTTGTGACATGCTGCGAAATTACCGGCATTGGCTTGATTAAAGAGCATCGTATGTTTACTCTATTAAGACTAACTCCCAAGTGCACAATGTGGAATGATATTTGAGGTTTTGAATGTGCCATGAAAAGTATTTTTCCCATGTTGTCTGGATTTGCTGTTCATCTTGGCCAGTTATTTCACATTTTTAGGCACGGTTCAAGATTTTCTATGACGGAAGCAGCTCTCCAAGGAGCTGATCTTGACAAAGCAGGGTTATTCTTTATTGCCATGTTTGTGAGTGTTTCTGTGGGAAGTTTGTGGAACTGTCTGCACAGAAGAAAACTCCTTCCCCAAACTCCTCATCCAACATCAGCCTAAGGTAGCACTGACTACAGCTTTCTCCTTTCTGGGAGACTGATGTAATGGAGGTTGTCTTCTCAAGGTATTGTCATGAGTAATGCAGCTTTTCCTTTTTGGTTGCAGGATCTCTGTGAGCTTTTCTCACTTTTGTTCCCTGGCCATATATAGTTTTCTTCCTCCCCTATGGTTCCCCTGCAAACCTGCCATTATGTAAGCGCCAGTGTTGGTGGTTCAGGTAGCGTAGTGGCTGGTGCCCTGGAGGCCCCTGCCATCTCGTCTTGGTTACGCTGGAGGCACATGACAAATTACTGCTCACACGCCATTGGGCAAGAACTCACCAAGAAAGAGACATCGACGTGGAAATGGGAAAAGGGGAGCTGAAGAACCACAGGGCAAGCAGGAGTAATAGACTTCCCTGCAGAGCTTTAAGAAGGTCAAACACATGAAAAATGGCAACGCGCAAGGATGTTAATATGAATCTGTGACTATTGTGTTCAAGTGGGTCAGAAAAGGTCTTGAGTTGCAGGCAAGAGCAGACGTGTGACTTTTAGATAGAGATCTCTTATATTTTTTGCCCTTTTCGAACATCCTACAAGGGAAATCAGCATCATAAAGCAGACTACTTTTTACATTACAAAAAAAAATACGTCAGTCTGGTTTTATCAGATTATTTTCAGATCTTCTTATACATATAGTGCGGAATACGAAGTCTATAGAAGGATTGTGGTTTTTATTTTGAAAGCATCTGATCAAATTAGCTGGATTTAAGAGCATCTGAGCCACAGGAATTCTCCTGAGCTTCAGGATGGATCATTATAGAACAATCTAATTGGGAGGCCAAATTAGACACTTGTTGTTTTTGCTGTTAAATACGTTTTTGCACGAGACAATGATCAATGAATACATTATAGAACGTCTCAGTTCTGTTATGTTTGTACTATCACTGCTGTTAATAAATAAGGGGGCAGGGGATGAGGTGTAGGTGGATAGGTTGTCAGATGGGGTCAATCTGCAGCACCGGTTCAGGCTCTCCCAACAGATGCAAAGTATTTTAGGGATCTGAGGTTGCGTTTGGGGAGGGGGCTCAGAAGGCATGTACACAGCACCTCAGTGGAGGGCCCAGGTGACAGTATGTGATTTAAGATGGAGTTTCCTTGCATGTTGAGGTTATCAGGGGAGGATTAATGGCAGGGAGCGGGATATATTACACTGGTGCTACCTAGTGAAATCGTGTAGCAAGGCCATACATAAATCATAGCAGCAAAGTGACTTGGACAAGCTGATGGCTGAAATGCTGCTGCCGGTATAGTCCCAATATCGACTTTTCCCCTTGCTCTTCTCTTAAATCATGAAGTACGGAATATAAATGGCCTAATTATTCCAGTAGAGAGTGAAATTAAACGCATTCCTTTTTATTGCGCCTTCCTAACATATGGTGGTCTGATCTTGCATCACCAAAGCACTGATAAAGACATTTGGCACCCTGGATTTTTAATCCCTGCTAGAAAATCATGAACGTTGACGTGACAGGTGGAGGAAGTTATTCTCATTAATACAAGTCTCTGTCCCAAAGCAAATGATGGAGCAGCTGTTTTTAATGCCCTTGACAACATCTGTCACATGGTCATAGAATGTAAAATGCATTGTCTGAACTAAAAGCGTTGTCTATTAATAATAGACTATCGCAAAGAAACCGAGGCCATTAGTGACACTGCAAATTAACCACAGAGTCGTCATACACTGTTAGATGGTTGCTAAACATGACAAAAACCTACATGAAACTTAAACGCTGAAATAATTTACCATCTGTACAATACATGCACTCCTTATTTTCCTCTTGTCTTTCATGTGGAACCTGTGAATTTGAAGCTGTCTCTGCATTATTATAGCGTTGCCTACAGGGCTGTTGAGTCTCTCCGACTGCTGTCCCATTAAACGCTATTGCAGCAGGAAGCACAGAAGCAGCCAGGCATCTCTGGACGGCACAGGGATCTATAGATCTGATAAAAGATAGTACTGCAGTTTACAATCGCTACCGAATGCAACTACCACAGCTGTTCACAGGGGGGGGGGATCTAAACAACCTATTAGAAATCCATTGCATGTCCTTGGACCATTTCAGTTTACCTCTGATTATTGATGCCGAGGAAAGCATAAGACTGCCGAGAACGAGAGTGGGTCACACATTTTCAGACATACAAGCTTCAAGGATGATTCACAGTGTGCTCCACAGGGCATGCAGTCTGAACATGAGCGCTGTTGAGCTGCATTAGATGTCCTTTTTTTTTTGTTTGTTTTGTTTTTTTCATTTTCATTTTTCCTCTTTGTATGTGCATGAGTAAGTGTCCAGTTGGTCTGCAGGTATGTTTGTGCTTTTGCATGCATCTCTTGCCTTAAAACTTAACTAGCCCGAGTAACATTTCCAGTCACACACCTGCATGCCTCATCTCATCTGCTTTTCCATTTCCATCTGCCTCCCCAGCTTCTCGAGCCTCATTCAAAAACATCATATTCCACTTTTTTCTTCTCCTTGCGCAAGGACGAGTATAAGAATTTTCTGTTGCTTGATGTGTCTCGACATCACGAAAAGTACTCAAGCTCAAAAGCAATAGAAATGTATTATTGTTACAAGTGACATCAGTGATGCTTTTTTTTTGTCTTGGTACCCATTATCAGTCTGTTCAGCCAGAATGTACTCCCACTCAGTGCTCGCGAGTGAACTATGGAAAGACAGACAACTGCTCTACTATCTGCCTGTACCACTGATGTGCACCGTGAAATACACCTCTTAAATATTTACAGTTCCTGCAACATGATAAGTTCTCATTTTATATATGCACTTTTGTGGTGTTGATTGACTGATGGTTAAAATAACAGGTAAACACAAGGATGAGTCACAAAGTGAAGAAAGAAGTATGCGGATGTACTGTATATGCTTTAAAGTTAAAGAGAGGGGGATCTGAGAGTGAGAGGGAGCCGGGCTTTGCTGAGTGTGGCACGATTACTTCAATAGTGTGTCATGTTGGCTTAGGGCTGACACACGAAGAATTGGGAAGCGGCAGCTAGTGAGGAACTGGAGCCAGGATTCCCAGCACCAGCACATCTAGTCTTCCACTTTAGCTCCTATCTCTAGGAGAACTAGATCTGTCAAGGTGACCCTGAACATATCTATACGATAAGTTCTTATTCTAAAACGTACACATCAAAATGGTCTTGATGCAGAAATAAGTTGATTGTGGAAATGTTTAGGAGGTAAAACAGAGTATTTCCAGGATGTGATTTTCTTCAGTAGACATGTAACAAATGTTCAGTGAAGGTTGGATGTAATTTCATTCCTGGAAACTTGATCTGCGACATGCATACATAACACAGAACATTTTTAAGGCAGCAATGTCACTCTTGGATTCTGCTTAACTGAGACATAAGAAAGTTGAATGTGGGATTGTTTACAGGCCCAGTATTCTCCAGATTCCTGTAAATCAGATTTGTTAAATGTTCTGTCATGCTGCACATCTGAAGGCACATTTTTTACATTTCAGTCTCTTATGTCTTTTATTTACCGACTCCTCCTAGTTTGTTTTTTTTGTCATCTACTTATTAGGGTTGTAGTTGGTCTCACCCAAAGGGGTTTTAGTCTCACCAGCATCTCCATCATTTATTATATTTTGATTGTCATTTTCCTTTCTGTTGCATAATCAAGCTAATAAATAAATAAATATGGTTCCTTCAATAAATATTTTACTCAACCTTGATGAATAAAATCATGATTTGGTATTTATTGTGATAACGTAACATCAATTTAAAAGAACAGTTTTATCATTAAGAGATTTCGACCCAGCCGTATCATGAATAATATTTATTTCCTGTAAATGGGTTAAAAGCAGATATAAGAATCAGACAGTAATGGTGTCTTAAAGTGTATGCACTCTGTAGCTGCAGTCCTTACCAGCCCATGTATTCACATTCCATCAGTGAGATTTTTAGTAGTAATGTTAAAGGCATAGGAGACTGGAGGAAGGAGATAAGTGTGCTACAGTGTGTTAGTCTCATTGGCTTTAAGAAACTGGTGATGCAACAACAGGAAGAGAGGCTCGGTTTCTATGGTCCATCGCACAGGTGTTACTGTGGCAACTGGATCCAGCTCAGCAGCCAGTCATGCTGCGTCATCTAATTTTCTGCCCTTCCTCTTTTCTTTGATCCCTCTAACTCCATCTCTCTTCTTCCCCAGTCTTTGTATCTTTCCCACAGTTTGTCAGGCAACCTTTCCTCTGGCATTTCTCTGCACATTTTCTATGTTCTCATTTCTCTTCATCACTACCTGTTCCTTGCTGCCACTTTTTCCCCTATTCCCATGAGCACATTCACTAGTGTGGCGTAAAAGGCTGTGCTAACCCCCCTGCTGTCTGGATTTCCTTTTTTGCTGTCTCTCTGTTTGTGTAGGTGGACGTCGGAGTGGTCCACATCACCCCTTTGATTCAGCCTCAAATCCAGCAGCCCTTCAAGATGGTGGAGAAGGTCGTCAGGAATATTTTCCAGTTCCGCAGGAAGTACTGCTATAAAGGAATAGAGTAAGCACCATTGTACAACTTGATAGTGCATGTACAGCGTCTTTGTTCCTTCCTTCACTTATTGTACTTTTTAATCATGTCTTTCGCTCATTTTTCATTCTCTTTCTTGCATTTTTCATTGTCTCTTTGCTGACAGCGGCATCTCAATCTCATTATTGATCAGATGGCTTTTGATTTGTTTTTCTTTCTTTTGCCACCACTCTCAAACATCTCTCTGACAAAAGACAACTTCTTAGACGCCGCCAACCAAAGTCACTGACGATTGGAACATCCTCGGCTCTCCTCGAACGCGCCGATATGCCCACGTGCATGTGCATGTTGCCCATCGCCCCCATGCCTGTTAGGGAGAGTACGTAGGCCCAGATAACAAAAGAACTCTGGCTGCGTGAAAGAGAGCAGCAATTATGAGTCATTGAGGTGGCATGGGAAAACGAGGCAGCATATTTTTATGTAACCGCAGTGGGTTGGCAGCTGCAGCACCAAACTGGAGAGGAGGCACCAGTACTGAAGCACCTAAAAAGCATCTCTGCTGCACTGTTTGAAACTGATTATTACTCACTAACCTATACAGGTACAACTATGAGCAAGAAGATATCATTAGAAAAAAACAACTGCTATTTTGTCTTGAATATTAAGGTGAGGACGAGCATAATAAAGTGTAAATTAATATTCTATGTTCGCTCTATATAATCACGGACTTTGTATCATTGTATCTCCTCGTGTCGCTATCTAACATAGCATGGCAGTGGCACAGATTAACAATTCATGAGAAGTTCTAGCCCTTTGTGTGATTTCAATTAACTTCACAGATTTGAAATAATTGCTGAGGGATAATTCTTCCTGTTTGAACTTTATAATGCCATTAAACTTGCATGATCATTAAGATATCAAAGCGACCTGATTGCAGGAAACTGTGCTATCATTTCTTGTCTTTTTTTTTTTCTATCATATTTTTTTTTCCTCAGAAAGTTGTTCCCTGAGGCCTGTCGTGCTGAGCTGACGGAGGAAATAATGCAGAAGGCTGATGTGGACCCCCTTCTTCGCCCCACAGAGCTCACAATTCCACACATCAGGGCATTGAGCGATGCCTACGCTCATCTGTGCAACCGCGATCCCGATCTACTCGGCTACGAATACAGAGAGGAGCTCAGGCTCAGTCATCTCGCTAGGCCAAGAAACGCCCAAAAGGGTATGTTTATGGACACACCAAATGGTAACACACCACGCTCATAGCAACCCAGTGTGTGTGTGTTTTTTTTCACCTTGGCTGAAAAAGGCACAGAAGCCCACTAATAGCCTCTGTTAGCACAGAGACAACAGACTGCTCTTAGCTTTGACATTTTCCACCTGGCATAAGCATGCATTTTTAAAGCGTTTTTCCCTCTCACCCGGGGAGAAATAGGTAACGCGGTATACATGAAATCCTGGGACAGATAAAAGATCTTCAGTCGTGTGGGTTTGATCCGCTCCAGGACCTTTTAGCAAGAAAACACAATTGAAGTTGTGTGCTTGTGAAAGAATGAATAAAGCACATGAATCACCCACAGAAACCATAAAAGAGCGAGAACTGTTGAATAACTCAGCAGATAGTACATCCTCTATGTCCCAATTTCTCCTCTAGATCCAATTCAAATAGCACCTCGTCTTGTGGGGTCGGAAAGGATTGTCAGCGTGTATTCAGGGTGATTTTGGCCAACAGGAACCACATGGCAGAACTACATCAGGCCATTTTTCTCCCTACTTTGTAATGGTTATTCACATGGGAAACAGCATTTAAAGGAAGAGGAGGAAGGAAAATAGTGGGAATTTATCTGCTCAAAAAAATACCACAATTGGAATTCATGAGTGATACATTTTTTATCTTTACTTTGTGTTTGTCATGCCTATATTTTTTATAATATTTATACACTTGATCCAGAATAACATTTGTTTTTCTAAAGTGTTATTTTATTGCTGGTGCTCATCTTACATTGTACAGTATGGAAGTGAAGTATTATGTTAATGATACCTTACTTAAGTTTGATATCAATAAAACTGCTGTTAAATGTGAAATGATTGATTTCTCTTTAAATACTGGAACAGATTATCACCAACAGAACATTCAGGGCTGTTGCCAGTATGGCAGATGGTAAGCCGAGGCTGATTCGCCAGAGGGAGTATTCACTCGGTTTTGATGATTGGTGGGTGTTAAATCTCCAACCGCAATCAGATTTTCATCAGATCTACAAGGCAGATAGGCAGGCCTCCTTGCCATGTTGGCAACATAGTGCAGTATGTAGTCCAGCAAGTGGTGACCCCTGGTTTTATGCTCTAATGTAAGAAGATTATATGTGAAGGGAGATTTGAGGGTCTGATGGAGGCGGAGTCAACGATGAGGAAAAGCTGAGATGTAAGGGACAGGCATGGGTATGTGTAAGAGTTATGGGCTTCATAGTTCCTTAACACACTGTGTAATCTGTTCTGATTTTATGAATCACAAAGTCTGTAGGATCGCCCAAAACTGAAAGAGCCCTTTCCAACTACCTTTCACACTAACGGGAGAATCATAGATCTTGTTACTTGGGAGTTACATCTGCTTCATGCTTGGCCCCTGTGCTGCATGTTTGACACCTGTGACATAGAATATACATTACTGTCCAAATGTGCAGTAAATTGCTAAATATTAACACAGAATCAGATGAAACATTTGTACATTGGCTGCATCCGTACGTGATAACCTGAACAACGTGCTTGAACCTTCAAATACAACCAGATTTTATTTCTAGCCATTTGACAACCCTAAAGTGTAGCAACTCAGGCACCATCATTATTTTACAAACATATCCTGTCCACACGCATTTGCAGCCTCCATCATACTTGACTTTCATGGATCTTCACATATTTGTTCTATTTTAGAAATGTGTGGGACAGTGGAAATTATTCGTAGCCAAAAAATGAGCTTACACATGTGTAGCTTCATTTGTTCAGCCCTGCAAACTGAGCTATATATATTGCAGAATATAAGTAGTTTAATATACAGAATAAACACAAACAGTGGCAGTATTCCTTTAAGCACCACATTTGCCTCGGATTTTATTTGGATTTGCCACTAGAGCTGTGATCTGGGTGAAGTGACCTTTTAGTAATGAGACTGCAAATGCAAAATATGCTTTAATTGAATGAAACGGGCTGTGTCCAAGAGAAAACCAAAAAAATTAATTGCCCTTGTGGAGATGCATGACTCTGAATATTCTCCACATATAGCACTTGGTGAATTTCACACGTGCCTGCGTAAGAAAACCTCTAGCAATGCGTTTAGCTTTCTCGATGTAACTGTGTCCTACTTCTGTCAGATGCATTCTATTGAAGATATAGAATAGTGCATTTCTTATAACGGCTCATCAGGGGCCGGTGGCAAGTCTAGCCTCAGGAGTGAGCTGGAGATAAGATACTTAGTCCCCAGCACTGCTTTACCTGTCCAGAACATGAAGAATATGCAAAGCTGAACTGACAGACTTTAGAAGAGCAACCTCAAAGCATTGTTCACCAGGTGTCATTCACAGATAACTTTTATTCATAAAATGATTCCATAAGAATGGGGCATTCACATTCATTGGTATGCTAGCATTGAAGGCATGGTCAATTTAAGCTGAGAAAGTAAGGAGTTAATGTAGGAGTGGTTTGCCTTTTATAGTACCTCAATGTATAGTACCTTACTGCAAAGGCAAACAAAATGTTTTTACAAAAATATCAGCTGCATTTATTGCAAATTCCTGCCTTGTTTTGTGTTTTTTTTTTACCTGTACAGTGTCAAGTATGTGTAAGAAGATACATAACTGTTCCAAAGATAGAAAAGACTTTATATACAGGACACAAACGATAAAAAGAAACATTGGGTCTTAAACATTATTGCAGTATAAATCATTCAGTGAAGCAGCCATATATCAAATACACATTCCAATGCTTACACTGGAAATTACAATCGTCAGCAAAAGACAGTCTATATCTGTTAGGCTACATTTGGGGGGGAAAGGGGGTAAAAACATCAAGCTGTATTGCATCTTTTACAGTGGACTAAATCTTTTTAGCCAGCAGTTCAAGCCTTCACCCAAAATGTTACTTTGCTAAAATGTACATAATCAAACCTATTAATAAATAAAAACAGCTTCAATTACATTAAACCTGTACAGATAAAAAATATTTAAAATATATAGGCAAACAGTGTACTTGAGTGCACAAAATACAGCAAAAAAAGGCTTGGTTACTAAAGTCATTCTGCTGTTCCTTCCTGTTCATAGTTGCCCTCTGTCAGGACTTTAACAGGAAGTACAGCTACAGTTCTTTGGGTGGACCGTATTCGTTTTACATAGACTTTTCTTTTTAACAATAAGCTATAGGAAAGTAATTGACCTCCAGTATTTGTTTGGCAAATACAAATGCATGTTTGACCAGGCCTGAGCCTATGATCGCCCTACGAGGTGTCTGGATGCCTGAGAAATGTGTTTTCTCCCTGTATTTTGTATTCTGTAGCTGTACATTAACAGTGAACCTCTCCTCCGTCAACACGTGGGACTGACAGACCAACCTGACAGAGGACAGTCGCCACATTTTGTCTCAGAAAATGCCAAAATCCAACTAAAAACTGCCAATCCGCATCAGCTGCAGGGCAAACTGATGGAACAGATCGAGGGTTTGCATCAGTGCTTGGCAGAAACATTGCAGTCATTATGATTTGGACAGAATTTCTTTGCTTTTCTAGGCCCTGCATCAGAGCCACCTCTAGTTTCCCCTCATGTGATGCAGGGACCTTTTGATCTGTCCGTCTTGACCTTCCAGTTAATAACCTGGCTCAGAGACAACAGCCTCATGGTGTCGGTTCTTCCTTCTGTTCTAAGATGACATGGCATTTCCAGAGTCTGTGGCAGAGCTCTCCTCTTGGTCATAGAAACAGTCCTCATTGACCACCGAAGTCAGACTTTGGACACTAAACTCTCTTTCCAGTAATACATTCAGGTCCACCGCTCCTGATGACAACACTGCGTCCGTCTGACTGTCCAGTGATCTGCTGTGCTCCTTCATGCTCAACAGTGCACCTTGGCTCCTCCTCAAACTGTTGGGTTTTCTTTTAACGGCTCCAAAGTGTCTCCGCATCAGTTTGGGCTCCATCTCTGGAGTGTCCCCGACTCCCTCGGGTTGGACGCAGGGCGCTGGGGCACATTTTAACACAGCTTCTTCTGAAAGTTTAAGCTCGATGAACTGGGCCTCGATGGCGCTGGTGGGAGAGCTGCTGTCTCCACTGTCCCTCCTCGTCTCGCTGAAACCGTCATCATCCTCATCGCTCAGAATATCAGACTCCTTCACAGAGGTGGAAGGAGGCTGTGGATTACACCCAGAGGTATGAGACCAGTTCTGCTGGAACGGAAGGTTATTTGAGTCCGACGGGGCGCAGAGAGGATGCGCCCCAGACAAACTGTAGGTTCCACTGCTTAGGCTTCCCTCGTCAGAGTCTGGCCCTGGTTTGGGATTTCCAGCCTGGGTGGAGAGGTCTCCCAGAGGCTTGTTACACACCCAGGAAGCCCTGGAGGAACCTGGACATAAAGATGAAGATGCAGGTTAGAAATGTCTTTATTATCTGCCCAAAACACTTGCACCCCAGCCATTTTACAACCTTAAAGTCAGATGACATTGTGATGATTTTTAAAGCCAGATGACCTTAAAAGCTGAATACCAGTCAGCAAAGAATCACTCAGATCCCTGTATGGATATGTTTTCATAAGAAACTTTCCCAGAACAGCAGTGCCTGGTACTCGTAGCAAAAACGTCAAGTGTTGTCCAAAGAAAAATGAACTCCCCCATGAAATATTTTTTAGGAATGCTACTGAACTCTCACCAAGCTTGGCCGACGAGGGCAGGGTGCTGCGCAGAGGGGCCAAACGCTCCTTACAGTTCCTCTCCAACGTGCCCTCGCTCCTCATGTTCCTCCTCACGTTCTTCTCCCTGAGGATGGAGCGGATCACCTTGACGATGCCAACCTTGCTTTCAGGGACACTGAGGACAGAGCAGAGACAGGTAGACATAATGTTAAACCTAATTTCAGAAGCTTAACATTAAAAAAAAAAAAGCAAGATTACAATCACATCATTTTGATTTGATTCATTATGTGTAATCATTTTTACCACAGGCACAGCCTTTAAACTAGTCACTGCCTTTGCGTAAACATTTTCACCTTTAAAATACCATTAAATGCTAAGACAATAATGGCAATGGCAGCCTAGTCCAAGTACTAGCTAAAATTAAATGTTTTTATGGTGACTCGGGATATAAAAGCAACATAAAATAGCTTTATATGATGATATAAATTGGAGTTCCAAATGCCAAAAAAAAAGAAAATGAGCTGGGTCTGAAGCTCTAGAAGAACCTCATATATTCAAAGTGTCTGAATTAAAGGAGTGATATTTTTCTTTTTTAAATGGAATTATGCATTTTAAAACATTTCCCTGGGCTGGGGTCTCCATAAACTGTAGATGTTATACTTGGGTCTGAATTCTTCATTAATTCAACTCCACAGGTCCATCTTCAACCTTATTTCTGAGTAATGACGTCAGAAAGGTTGTTTTGAGCGCTGGCCCTTTAAATGCAAATGAGCCACTTCATGCCCCGCCCCCTCCAGGTTGTTGGCTGTTCTGCTCTGTCCCGTTCAGCCAACAACTGAACATTTTAGGTAATCTGAAGTCTGGACATACTTTCAGTTTTACTACAACCGCTGCTGCTGATAAACAATTATGTCATACTCTGAGAAATGTTTGTCAGAAGTCTTGACCTTAGATCTGCAAATGTCGTGATGTAACTAGTTAGACATAATTTAAGCAGGAATTAAAACAGGTTGTAGAAATCCACATGATTTTTTGCCAAAATGAAAATAAAGGTCATTTTGCAGCACCTGGAGGGTTCAAATTCAAACTTTATGAACTATTAGGGTCCAAACACACAAATAAATTAAGACTAATAAATGTAGGTTTAGTAAAATATGACCCCTTTTAGCTTCTGTAATAAGCGAGTTGAATGAGAAGATGGATATCAAGCTGTGAGTGAAGAGTGGATATGATCTTTTTTCAGAGATAAGCAGCTTGCCTAAGTCCATCCTATGCTGGGGGGAAAAAAAAAAAAAAATCAGCCTGCCAGTATTTATTTATAAAGGTGATTAACAGGCTTTTATTAGTTTGGTTAAAAATAACATCCAAATTTCCAAGCGTTTGTCTTGTTAGGGGGAATTCCTTGCTTTAAATACCAGCGTGCCATATTGAACTCCTCCAGTCTTGTCACAGTATGGTATTAAATTTACACCATAACTGTGTCCAAAGTCACTCCCTCCAGCTATGGCATCACTAACTAGGAGTTGTTGTATATGGCATAAGTTAGTCAAACTTATTTGAAAGAGAAACTAGTGGGGAAAGTAAAATTAGACCAAAGCGGAGATTTATCCTTCATGTACATACAAGGGTAAAAAATGACTGAAATGGAGTTTAATTTCTGACCTGCTGCACAGCTGGAACACCGTCTCTGGTCTCCCTTCCACCTCAGACCTAGAGTGGACCAGCTCCCAAATGCAGCTGCTTTCTGTGCCTGTTCCTGTGAGAGCAGGGCAATAAAGGAGAAGCTTTTAATCACACGGCCCTAATATGGTTTATGGTTTCAGAAAGAGATGGGGAGGGAGTTGAATTGAAATGCCAGAAGAGGTGTGTGGGCAAGGCAAATGAGTGTATGTATGTGTGTGTGTGTGTGTGTGTGTGTGTGTGTGTGTGTGTGTGTGTGAACAAGAAAGACACACAAAG
>JAQQZY010000016.1:15591232-15605490 GCA_030068375.1 Ostorhinchus rueppellii | reverse complement strand
TGTGTGTGTGTGTGTGTGTGGGGGGGGGGGGGAAGGGAAGAAGAACGAAAAAAGATTTAGCGGATGTACTTTGTGAGTGATTTACTAGCAGTAATGTGGCAGTGTGCCGGCCTCTCACCTGCAGTATTTCCCAGTCTGACCTGCAGCGCTGACAGTGGGATGAGCCAACGGAATTTAACAGGATCTGAATCTCCGTGAGAGAGAGCCGAACGAGGGTTGGTCTGGTCGTCGCAGAAGGAAAACATCCCAGTGAGATGTTACGTTTCACACATTGTGAAGCTGAAGAATGCCAGAATAAATGACTGCACAATACTCACCATCTTCTTCTTCAGTTTGTTGTTGTCCCTGTAGACCAGTATCACAGCTTTCTTGAATACTGGTGAGAGAACACATCAGTGTCTTAGTTTTGACTGGAAGTGCCTCTTGGGGAAAGCAGACTGGAGCGATGCAATGCACAGAAGTATTTTAGATGCCAACTTGAATCCTTAAAGCATATATCAGCGCTACAGATATTGAAATGCACAAATATGTATGAGTGGCCCTGCAGCGAAACCATCAAACTGTAGTAGAGCCATGATTACGGGTCTATCATCGATGTATCACAGCCATACACTGGTGCCAATAGGAGAGCATTTTCTACAGAATAAATCCTTTTTTATGGTTTGTTTTTTATTTATTCTAACAAGTGAAGTTGAATGTTCAGTGCACTTGTGTAGGACTCATTTTGGATTATTTACACATAAAAATAACCAGCTCTATATTTGTCACAAATGTCCTAATTATCACACTTTCCAAAAAAATTATGTAATATTTTGTTTTTTGGTGTTTTTTTTTTTTAACTCTATAATATCAGCATTCGCCTTCAACTTCTAATCAGTACTAATAAAACCTGAATCACAAAACCTGCCTTCTGTTTGGTTTCTCGCTCCCAAAAAACACAATAGCACATCAAGTTGAGGATGACGAGTCAAGACGATAGCTGACAAACCCTGTGGAGTCAGTCAAGGTGAGGGATATGGAACTATGGGAGACCCATTTCCCAGAACGCCAGAGATTGAAGAGCAATAGGAGCAGCGGGCATACTCACCAAACACAGTGATTTCAGGGTCTTTTCTCATACGACCCAGTGATGGATGAGGGTTGAGCCAAAACACTGAAGAATGCATGAGGAACTCTCCCATAGAGATCTCTGTGACCTGAGTGGGAAACACGAGCGAGAATAAGACGAGTTGAAAAGCGAACAAAGACAAAGGGAGAATAGACTTTGTCGCTGCTGTGTGAGATGCATAACTATCAATGTCTGTGAATGGAATCAAATAGACACCACTAATTTATTTTACATCTTAAAAAGTGAAAAGGAACATTTGAAGATGTTTGGTCTTTATTTTAGAACCATTAACATTGAAATTCTACATCACCATAGACAACATTATGGGGCTTCTTCACTTTGAATATTATACTGCAGTGGTTACCATCTAAATATTTCATCAATTTAGAAATGTATTCTATCCCTAAAGGCAATGCACAGAAGAAAACACAAACAGCTCAGCTCTGATGAACAGATGGTTAGCTGGTTAAACTAAATTAAACTGACTGAAATTAGATTTTTTATTAGAAAAACCTTAGTCTAACAGGAGTCAAAGTATTCCAAACCTCTCTGGCATTTGAGGATTAAATAGTATGTTTACAATATTGGTGTTTTTCTCATTAGTGGTTACTCTGATTCCAAAATTTCTAATCACCTCCTTATCATGGCCAGTCTGCTCAGCAACAAGTTGATCAAACACAGAGCCGTAGTCCTCATAGATCTTCTGCATCTCATTGATGTGACTGGCCACCTTCTCCATGGCTTTCAAAGCCTCTGCAGGAACAGAAGAGACGTGTTACCAGGTTGCAGTTCATCTATTTTACTGGGTAGACTATTAGCTCATTGTGTACAGAAGAAAAGATGTTTCCTATATGATGAGATCTGTCGCTTGAAGTCCCCTACCATCACAACATGACACTGAAAATAATAGGTGTGAACATGGCCTATAATTATAGCACGTTCTCCTCATATGTGCATGTGCCTGCAAATGTATATTAACGTGTTTGCCTACCGGAGAGGTGATAATGCTCCTCGCTGTCTGCATCTGTGAGGGAGACCAGCTCCCTGAGCAGCAGGGGGTATTTGAGTACCCTCTGTACTGGTTTAATCAGGTAGGACTCCAGAGTGGATGAGTGCTGCTTTGTGGGGTTCCTTGCATCCAGGAATTCCTTGAAGGCCTGATCCGTCTTGGCTGCAAGAAAAATATAATGATTTAGCATGGATGATTCAGCAGATTTGCAGCCTTTGTTTTTTGTACACTAATGTAACTCATGTAAACATAGTATAATGTCCTAATACAGCAAAACTATGTGGTACTGCAGAGCCAAAGTCTGACAAAGATGGATGCTCTATGCATGTATTACTGCATTATTAATCCTATTGTTCATTTATAATCTAGTGCATAATCATGATGCGATAAGATGTCTCCAGCAGGGGGTACTGTAGACTTCACCTCAACCTACCATGACCACTGCAGTTTGTAAATGTAAACTTCTGCTAAAAGCATCCATTAGCTTCTGTATTGCAAATCCGAGTATCATCATAAATTAAAGTAGTACAGCAGAACTGTGCTATAGTTTGTTGCGTTCTTTATGAAGATGTCCCAGTTCCATTGTGGTCGAGTTAAATTGCCCAAGTCCCTGAAGCCAACAGCATAGTGTGAAATTGCAAAACAGGTAAAGCGGAGGATGAATTTCCTGTAAAGGTGATGACATTTTTCCCAGAGCGGTATGCTTCCACATGCGTACTGAGGGGGGCCATTAAAGTATTAATTATAGCACTCGCAGTCACAGACAGGCAGCTGCATCGACACCTCCCAGAGTAATTGGCAGGCAATTAACGAGTCGACAAATAAACAGGGAAACTAAGGCAACCCAGGGCCCTTGGTATGATGGGATAAGGGAGGGGGTGATGAGGATGGCAAGACGGGTATATAATTACTTAAAGCGTAGACAAACGCCCACAGAATTCTGCTGTCCGCCGTTGGATTGGCTGCCTGTGACCAAAGCATCATGCTGAGTCAACTATCACCCTGTTATGCTTGGCTGTTCTTATCTGTGCAATTACTGAGCTATAAGTTGTTCTAATATTGGTCGTGGAACTAACTATAACACTGTACACCCCGCCATCTGAAGCTTTGGGTAAGACCATGGTGTGTGCACACTGAATCCTGGTATTTGAAATGTCTGGAGCCATTTTGTAGCGAGTTGGCACTACCCACAGACTGAGGAACTTAAGAATAATGTTCATGCCAAGAGCGTATTCATTATATGAAGATCTAATTTGCATTTTTCATTTTAAATGACTTCACAAATACCACAAATGAAAGACACACACTTCACAAACTTTCCAAATGTTTAACTGTACAGTAAGTGGTTGCTCATACAGCAGTATCACTGATAACCTTATTTACCACACTTTATTCTCCTCTAGGTCATTCTGATCCACCAGAGACTTTTTTAAAGTGTTTTCTTCCTGTCTAATCCTATTAAACGTCCATGCTGCTATTTACTTTGAGGTATATCCTACACAATTCTGGTAATGGGCAGATTTAAGCGGTGCATGGGGGCATTTCCCCCCCAACACCCCACCCCTTATGTTGGCAAAGAAGTCGGTCGCCTTCCATTTTTGTCTATACTGGGCAGAATTCCAGAATAGAAAACCCTGCATCTTAGCAGGCATAAATCATCTTTAAAATGTTCACTCTGTCACATACTAAGAGAAACAAATGATCTGTTGCGGTTAGTGTACAAGGTTATCCAAAGTCCGTGTATTAACAAAAGCCTTCATTTGTTTTGATGTCATCTGTTTATAAAACAGGTAATTTCTTGTTGAGAGACCGCTTACCAAATAAAGCTAATAAGAGGAGAAAATCCTCTTTTGCAATTCTAATATATTGTGTGTGGCTGCATAATTTTAGAGAACAGAGCAGAGCAGCGTTTACAGTCATCACTCACTTCACACTGAGACATTTACTTTAGATTGATTTTTGTCCCTAAAGAGAAGGGGCAGGACGTTCAACAGTGAGCGTCTTGAGGTGTTTTCTGATGCAACATAGGTGCAAGCACTCTGACTTTGGCAGGGTGCGGGTCACTATGCCCCTTCATTTGCTGTATACCAGTTCCAAACATAGATACATGTGTGAAGGGATCAGATTTTGGCTGTGTTGTTCTCCCTCTGGATCCAGGTGTGTGCTTTACCTCTCTCCAGGACTTTCTGGACTTTGATGTGGTTGGCACAGAAGCCACTGTAGAGCTTGAAGTGGTCGGCGTAGTACAGGAAGGAACCCCCAAGAGAAAACAGTAGTTTCTGTAAGTGGAGAGCACAAGAGAAAAACAACGTCAAAGGCTGAGAGTCGAGGCTCAAATGGAAAGAGAGTGAGGCCACAAAAAGCTAAGAGTACACGACGACAGCATGAAAGTGTGTGACCATGTGAAGTCGTGAACATAGCACTCTCACCCTCTCTCTGGGAAAGCATTCAAACGCCCCCACTGCCCTCTCTCTCTCTCACCTAACCTCTTGAACACACCAGCTTTCAGCTCCTCACAATCCAACCAGTGAACCGCTGCAGTGATCAATAGACCCCACACCTTGTCATGTCAAGACTATAAATCAGCCTGTGATGCTGCCGTCACTCCCCTACAATTATTTATAAACCTCAAGATCTCAAAGATCATGCCTGGCTCTGGTAAGTTAGATAAAAACCACACAGTTAACAATAATGTTCTATACAATCAAGGACTCTACACTGAATCTTTGGACATTTAATCAATGGTATGTTACAGGGTTGATCGTTCTCACCTTGAATTGTGAAGGGGTCTCCAGGGTGTTAAAGTCAGGTGAGCAGGCGATCCTCTCCTCCAGTGTCTGTAGAAAGACTCTCTGGAAGTCCAACATCTCTGGCAAGCTACCAAACAAACTCTCCATCTGAAAAGTAGAATAGAAAAATGGATGAAAAGAGTGGAGAAGAGTAGAAAAATGGATGAAAGGAATAAAAAAAGAATAGGAAAGGAAGAATGGAATGGTAGAAAGATGAGGAAGTATAAAAGTGGAGAAAAGGAATATGAGGCCACGAGGAAAAGAGAACTAAGATAGCTTGTAATTCATAACAGTCAGTCAGACAGGCACCCTGGGGTGTTATAAAACCACCGCTCTGACGGCTCCATCTCTGACAAAGGCACTTAGGGACAAGATATAGCGCTACCATGCACACACCTTCTCTCACACACACACAGGGTCAACACTTCCCTTCATTAAAAGCAGTACAGGGACTAACATGCCCTTGTCCATTTGGCATCAGGACACGTCCCACATCCCATAATGGCCTTTTAATTTGCCCCAGTGCTCAGCGGCCTATCGACTGGTGTCTGTGCGAGACGTCCTGTGTTTGAGGTCACGCCTGGCAAAGCCCTGTGCGCCCCGTTGATAACTGCAAGGCTAAGGTTGTTGGCACGGTACAGCTATGCTACGAGTCGTCATAGCAACACAACGACAAGTTTAATTCAAGGTGTTTTGCAGGCCGTGTATCACACCTCCTTAATGACAGAGATGGACTGAACTCAGAGGACAGCTGTACTGTGGTGTGGGAATACGAGTGGAATCCTTAAAGGGTGGCTCAGTTCTTAAGCTTCCTTTTATTGGCGTGTCCCTATGGAACGCTACAGGATCGGTACAGAGGAATGCTAATTTGTCCTCCAGCTAGTAACAATGATAATAGAGGAGATACGACCTAGAGCAGTTCATCGACATCACCTTTGAGTAATAAACACTCCATGAATTCCATGTCCTGTACAGCCTTAACACCTCTGGACCACAGTTACTATGCTCATGAAATTTTCATTAGTTTGTGAGGTTACTTTAGCTCTTATTTTACATGTGCATAGTTATTTTCCTTTTTAGGAACTGACTTGTTTCAGTATTTATTTAGCTCTCTCTTTATTATGCAAGATGAAAGTATGCACATCAGTAGCCTGGTCAGCCATCCGGTTTTCTCAGTGTATTCACTACTGAGAAAACAGTCTGGAATTGGGCTTTTCCCTGTGAAATATGCACAATCTATGCTATACAGAACCAATCACAAGTTTGTGGGCGGCAGGTGTTTTGCAATGCATCAGATTTCTTTTTGTTGCGAGTTAAAGTCAGCTCTGCAAATCTCTTTAAGGGTCAAAACACAGTAATGTCCTCACAGAGAGTGAACTTTAACTGATTGTCATTACAACATTTATTTCAATATAAAGCAGCTCCTTGTTTTGGATAATCGCTTATGGTCCAACTAAAGCAAAATTGAATTTAAAACCAAAAATGTGGGTCATTTAGCAACACTAATCTGTCAAATTTTCTCTAAAATGTCCCGTCAGAGATTTCGAATACCGTGTTTTGACCCTTAAAACTGTAGTTGTTTGTTTACTTGATTCAATAATAGGAATTGAATTACACATTACAGCCTGTATTCTCAAACTTCTCTGACAAAAGCGTCATGTCCATCTTATCTGTGATTGGTTTACTCGACGCCTGTTAGTCCCGCCCTCATATTAAATTCAAGCCCCGCGATTCCAGACGGGTTTCTCATTGAGAAAGACTGATGGTTAGCCAGGCTGAGAAACCACTGTTTATGAACGCTCTTGTATTGTGCAGTGTGGAGGAAAATGAAAACAAAGCTGATTTTACCCTTAATTTACCACAAATAAGGCAACAACATTTTTTTCATTGAATTTTTGTTCAAGTCTTAGTTGTTTTTTTTTTCTTTTTAAACTGTAATAACCTAGACACGTCTTTCATCACATTTTCCAAACACAACTGTCACGTACCTCATCCAGTGTTAGAAAGGTTTCATTCTGCAGCGGTTTCAGGTAGATCTCAAACAGACAGGCCAGATCCTACACACCAACACAGAAGAAAGTTAATGACAAGAAATCAAACGGCAACCTCAGTGTCCTTTAAAAGCACTTAAATCATCAGATCGCTGCTATTTCTCTTCTCTTTCCCATAGTCCCTCACCTCATTCCTCCACCCCCCTCACCCCCACCCTACTCTTTTAATGTGGCTGTAGCCTGTCTTGGTATCAGTGGGGATATTCTCATTAGGTTGATTTATGAGCTCCCTCCTCCTCCTCATACCCTCCCATCGCTACTTCTAACGCCGCAGCACAACCGCCGGCGCTCAGATATGGACAAATAGACCTGCGTCGGGTTACAGTGGGAAGACAATCTCCTTCCTCAATTACAAATCAACAAAAGCAGGTTGAAGAAGAAGGATGAGCCATAATGAAATATGGGAATTGGAGAATAAAAGGAAAAATGACAGTCATGACAAGTTTGGTGGAGATGAGGAGATCATGAATCGGGTTCTTTAATTTGCATCAAAGAGGAAAAGGTCATATTGGAAAATATGAGGGCAGAAAAATGGTCGGATTGGAGGAAGATAAATATTCCAAGGCTAAAGGAGAGACAGAAGGAGGAGCAATACACAGGAAATCCCACTTTTTCAGCGATTGCATGGTGGATATAGAAGATACAGAGGGTAGTTTCTATTTTTTGTGATGACTAACAGTAAAAAAAAAAAAAAAAAAATTTAAAGGGGCTTGAATATAAAAGAGTAGAAAAAGCTTTCATCAAATATGTGACAGACCATTTTCAGGATCTTTGTAGCGATTTTGTAGATGTATGACAGATATTACACTCATATGTTCTGCCCTCTGCAAGTTTAAGGCCATAACTCATCTGACCCATACCCTTTTTTCTTATGTTAGGTGCCTACGATTTAACCTAAAGACAAATCTAGACTGAACTTCACCTAAAATGTGCTTGAACTGAGTTCACTTGGACTAACTTCTGCCGACTCATCAGTTTCTTACACCATGCTTTAGCTGTTTTACTAATATTATGCACAGTAGTCCAACACATATGATTTTACTTTCAGTTCAAGGTCAAGTGTTGAAATTATTTGGAAAAATACTCGACGCCTCACCTTCACGTAAGACTTCTCTGTGTCCACCAGCTCTTGTATGACCTTGCGTAACCTCTCGGTAGCGCTCATGTGCTTGGGGCAAGGCCGGAGCAAGGTGGCTTCACCCCTGGGGCCCGACGCCATCTCCCCTCCCTGCCTCACTGGAGCTACCTTGGTATCATCCATCAGACCCCCTGAGCTTGTCCCCTCATGGAAGGACTGGTAGAGGGTGCACACTGTGTCTACGCTCTGCAGAGGGCGACAAGTGTGAATTTACATTAGTGAGGATAATAAGAGGCAGATGACTGAAATGAGAACATTTGAGATACTGCATATATGTGCACACAAACACATACAGAAAAGTATCCTAAATTTCTTCATTTAACCATTCACCACTAATGACTTCAGCTCCAGAACTGTATAAAATAATGATGTAATTCTACACAGTGCATGGACAGTGATTCCCACGGGTATACTAAGAGCGTTATGGAGATTTAGCTATGCACTCTATGCTAATTGGCTTTGCATCAAAGACTTTCCTGTGCATCTGAAAGACTAACTGGATATCCAGCCAGATAGCATTATAGCACATTACATTATACTGAAAAATGTATAATGGACACTAACACAGCTTTGTGTTGCAGCCACTTCAGAAAATGTAATATCCCTTGTCATCCCTGGTCATGTAGTTTGGAACAGTGCGCACTAGACACTGTGGAGAAAAGGGTAAACAGCATCTCATTTAGCAAATTTAACTCAAAATACCTTAGCTTATTCACAAAGAGTCTGCTTTATATTTCTTTGATAAGTGAAACCCCATAAAGAGTTCAGCGTCATACCATTTGAAGAAAAAAAAAAAAAAAGATAATCTGTATCAGTTCATATAGGACTGCATTGCCTGGGGTAGGGAAATTAACATCTGCCGTAGGCACCACACAGAGAAGGCTTGCCTGTGGCGGGTAAGATTTTGTAGTCTACAAGTAGCTGTGGCAGAAAATGAACCATTATCACCCTCTCTGTAGTATTCCCTAGGACATAAAAAAGAACCAGTGAAGAAAAACCTCCCTCATTGCTCTACATTACAGTAGTGACTCCAACTGTTGTAAGACTGCAATCCTTCCAGTTACTACATCAAATGTATGTAATCAAACGACTCACTTCACTACTTGGCCAGAAACTCAAGCATCTCATCAACAGTGCCAAATTTTACCAGACTGTAATGTGCAAGCCATTAATTATGATTTGATGTCTGTGGTAAAAATAGTCCTACTCCTTCTAAGTGAATGTCATGATATAGTGTTATAATCTGGGGCCAGTCTCTAGACTCAGCAGAGGCTGATAAGTGCCAGTAATAGCAGGTTCCAATCCACCGCGCAGCAACACACAACCCAGCATGGCACGGTGACCACCAAAACAGCTGCTCAGCAAGATCTGCCTTTCTGTGTGTGACTTAACATGTGTGTGTTAGTACTGAAAATATCGCACGAGCAAGCGTTCAGATCACTACCAAAGACTGTACAGCACACCTGGATCAATACAGCCTTTGTTTTGACTCGATAGGCACGCAAATACACTTGCAATGCAGAGTGTGTGAACTCGTCTGAGTCATTCAGCTCTTAGAGGAGTGTGAGTGAGCTTCCCCCTCCCATCCACTCGGAGAGATCCCACAGACAATCAAGGCTTGCATTAATAAGCCCACAGCTCATCATCCAGCTCATTATAGCATGGTCACTCCAGAGACAGCCCTCCAATGCTACAATGCAGACTGTGTGTGAGAGTGCCATATATTTGAAAGGAGCGAAAAGACGGAGGGAGACAGAAAGAGGCGAATGCTTCTCCGTGTCCTCTATGTATGTCTGGGCTAAGCCTCTTTCAAGTGATCCACCTCCCACAGAAGCACTCCTCCACCCTGGAGTTCTTTGAATGTGGGATGATAATTATGAGGAGACTTAATGTCTCTGTGTGAGCTGGTAGAAGCACTAAGGCTCTGAGTGCCAAACTCTGGTACTTTTATGGTAACAACTGAATTATTTAGATACTCCCGTCTACTAAAAATGTCATTATTACTAAATTTCAACATCTAACAGAGTACATCTTATCAGTGTGAGTGTATGCAGCATGCACACACAGCTTTTATGCAGTTTAATGATGTCACGTTAACAGATAACTTCAGTTTAGTTTATGTTTTATGTTATTAAGCTGCATTTACAGAAAAATATGTCAGTGTGCTGAGACATAAAAATTAAAGGCTGAAAATTAGATTTATATTGTGACACGGGCTGATTTTACATTTTAACAATAAGAAAATTATATTAACACAAGTATCATCCTGCAACCTTTTCAACAGCAAAGTCTCAGATCTATTGACCAACCCTAAACACACTGCAGTGCACAATAATTCACTTTAATGTTCTAGCAACACCGAGAAAAAAAAAAGCATTTCTGATTTCTGATTGTGTGCACATAAGAGACTCTTCAAAGACTGTTACGCACAGCTTCATTCAGTAATTCATGCTCTGGGAAAATTCCATACTGCACCAAACACATAGACATGGGGAGTCTGTCTGGAGGAAACACAGAGGTTGAAGGATATCAAATAGCCCACTAGGAGCTCCAGACAGGGGAGAACAGCCTTGTGGAGACAGATAACGGTCATATCTGCTGTTTATTTCAGTTACAGGCGCCCAGAGCAAAGGGGAGGCCTGCTCAGGTCTGTACAAATGAGTGTGTGTGTGTGTGTGTGTGTGTGTGTGTGTGTGTGTGTGTGTGTGTGTGTGTGTGTGCGCGCGCGCGCGCAAGTGTAAATGAAGGTGTGTGTGGATGTGTGTGTGTGCGCTATCAGGCACTGCTGCTCAAATGCTTAGTTAATACACACCCACATGTTTGGAAGATATGGGCTAATGCTCATCTCACACACATGAGCAAAAATGATGGCAAAGGCACAAAGCTGATCGGAAGCTCGAGAAAATGTGGACAGGAACATGAACGTTCTTCACACGGCATCTGAACTGGGTGAGATTTTCATCAATGCTAAATGGCAGATACCTGCATTGGAGCGTGACAGGAAAAGGCGGGCAGTAAGAATGAAAGGAAGAGAAAAAAAAAGAAGGCGAGGGGAGGGGAGGGAGGGGATAGAGGTTGTCATGACTTGGGAATTGCCTCACAACAAACCCTCCAACACAGCCTGACACCTAGCCCAAATAACCAATTAAGAGCCGAGGATGGAAGCCAGCAGAGGCGGGAGAAAAGTCTGGGAGCGCCAGTAAAGACAAGTGGATCCGACAGCGCTGCTGCGAATCCTTATTCAGGTTCTCCTGCTGACAGCTGACAGCCAAGCTTCATGTTTCTGCCTCGTCTTGCTTTCATTGCCTTTAGTCAATTTAGAAACCGAGTCTTCGTCAATCTTTTCAAGTCTTATAAAGGAACCAAGACATTTTGTCTGTCGATATGGTTTCATTGGGGCGATGTCCAGGTATATTTTCTTTTATTATCCACCGACTAATTCATTTAATTCCAGATGTATACTTCATAGATCTACACTAAAAAAAAAAAATGAAACATCGACTTTAATTAAATTTATTTTGTCAACAGGTTCCACGAAATTGTATTGTGTTAACATCTAGTTAACATGTTCGAAATAAAATACCAAAATAAAAAAAAAAAGTTAGATGAACTTGATATTTTTACTTTTAACTAACATAATACAATTTTGTGGAACCTGTTGACAAAATAAACGTTTCATTTTGTTGAGTGTACCTCACAAGAATCCATCCAGTCATCATTAACACACGACTTCTAAATCAGTTCCATAAAGACACAGCTGGATGAGGTTACAGGAGAAACATGAAATTCCACATAAATTATAATCCTTATTCCAACACATCCACTCACTTTAATTAGAAAAATATCTAGATCATTATTGAGGCTACTCATTTCCACACGCAGCGATGCTTTGAAATGCACATGATTGCTTATCGTTTCTCTTAATGGACCTCATTCAGAAACAGCCAACGAAAATTACAGTATCTTCCACAACAACCTTTTGAAATGCTCTGCTCACCATGAAGAGCAGCCTGTAGAGCAGCCTCCACGCTGCCGTGGCCTTCCGCCGAGTTCTCCGGGCCAGTGAGCAGCCCTTCCTACGCAGCCTGCTTCCTCTGGATGCTGGCATGTAGGCGCCACAGACACTGCGCTGGACTGAATGGGAGAAAAGTTTTGCGAAGGAACTCAAAAGATGTCTGAAAATCTTCTCTGAGTTGCCACTTCATCCACATATGAATATAGGTACGTCAGCCTTGTTCCCGGTGCCTGATCAGTGTCTGCTCCTGCCCGTCTTTCCACCAGGCCAAGGTCAGAAGCCTCAGTCTCGAGTACGACAGTGTCTCTGGGGCAGGAGTGGACTTTGATGGTGATCGATCCTCATGTGAGTGTGGGCAGAGAAAGAATGCTTGCAGCCAATTTCTTTTGCATATCAATCAGACGTGGATGGTCTGACTACTCCGCGTCTACGAAAAATAGGAGATTTCTTCCTGTAGCATTTATATCCCCACTTATAGTCTGCCTGGTTCCATCAGCGCTGCTCAGGCTGTATCTCTAACTCCACACCCTGCTCTCCATCTTACTTCCCTGTTTATTTGCGTCCAGGGATCCCCATTCTGTCTTCCTGGGCTACTTCGCCTTGTTTTAGGCTCCAGTGTAGCTTCTAGAGAGCTGAATGCAGAGGCCAGGGGCTGCATCAGTGTCCAGTTGTCCAGTCTCTCAATAGCAACAGTACAATGTAGACTGTTCTGGCTTGTTACCTCCACACAGAGAGGAATGGCTGACTCAAAAATGGGAGGCTCTGAGCCTGTGGGGTAACAGGGCAGGAATGTTAACTATGGCCTCGCACAGGAACGGACATGACACATACAGCAATGCTCCCGGAATAAATAAACAAGCATGTCTGACTATGAATATATAAATAGATTTTTATTTAGACTAGGGGTTGGACAAATATCAATGGAGGAATATCAGCATTATTAAAACAGATTCCCCTGCAAATTTGACATATTACTTCTTGAAACAGTAGCACAGGTGGATGTAGAGGTAGCACTAAACTCACACTCATTTTGGTGTGCATTTGATCTCAGGTATCAAATTCTGTGAAACCGACACCATAATGCAGTGACCAAATACATAATACCTTTTTTGTTTTGCCTCTTTAGCAGCATATTTTCTTCAATTATATGATGTAATGTACATGACCTCAAATATCACAGAATAGCTGTGTTCTCATACTGTTGTTATTGTGGGCGATGTAATAGTACTGAAATAGTATGATGGGTTAGACTGTGAGTCCCACCACTGCTTTAGGGACCACGTCCAGTTAAAGACATCTGTGATGTTGCACACGTATGAACGGAAAGTAAAGGAAACAGTCAAGAAAAGGCTAAAAACAGGGAAGTTCAAGCCCTGTCTGCTTTTACACTTACAAAGACATGAACTACAATAGCTACAAAAAGTGAGCCTAGCTGTCAAACTACTGGTTTGAAAAGTTACAAAACTTGTCAGATGCAGACAACCAAATCCTTCCAGTACAAAGGAGGTTTTAGTTCTCTCCTACTCCAACCCTTTGTGCTCATGATCCCGTAATCACATCCACTTGCCATGCAAAGTCTAGGCCGTCATCCTGAACACATGCACACAGTTGGACACTTGCAGCTAAGATATTAAATATTATTCAGTCTCATTTATTCCATATTCCAGTGCTTGTGTTTTTGAAGTGTTGGGTGTAAACACTTGCGAAAATCATAGCTCAACTGTCAGACTGGGAGGTTGTGAGATAAACACTAAACAGTGTCTCCATCTCCTTTTAACGCTCCGATGGAGTCATTATGTACGGAGCTCAGTCTGCTTTGCAGATGAAACGCAGCTTAAATCAAAGAAGAAGCCTTGTGCTTTACCAGCAGAGGGGCCCCATCTTAGCTGAAATAAACAAACAAACATGGGGTGGGAGAGAATAAAGGCAAGGGGGATGAAGTGCAGGCGTGTCCCTGGGGCTGGCTTTACCCATCCCTCACAGGGAGCGGCCCTGTCATGACACCGAGAGAGAGAGAGAGAGAGAGAGAGAGAGCGAGAGAGAGAGAGAGCGAGAGGAGGCCAAGTGGCCGGTGGGCAGACCAGTGATTCATTTTCCATGTTAGTGGGCTATACTGCCACAATGCCATCTTCTTTTCAAAGCTCAATA